>CABFPE010000093.1:1317170-1330258 GCA_900660155.1 Hofstenia miamia
TATATATATATATATATATATATATATATATCCGTTTGAATTCCTTTCCTCACAAAAAGTTGCATATTATGTTAACTGCAATCATGTTAAATGCTTACGATAGAGAACTCCATCTTATATCAATGACTTCTTATAGCAACTTATTAGACTTTGGAATGGGCATTTCTTTATGTAAAACATGATCTTGTTGTTTGTAATTTTTATTTCAGTTTATGACGTTTTTGTTTAAATTTCATGTTTAAAGATTTTATTAGTGTACAAGCAAAGTATTATCTGTGCAGAGTGCAGATGATATTTCAATGATCTTCTATAAGATTTGAAAAAGAATATCAAACTGAGTCTTGGCTAAAATTTTAAAGACATTTTCTATAATTTTTAATATAATCCTTTACATTGGAATATTTCTTGGGGCATTAATATTAGAGAGGATTTCACACATAGACATCGATTATTTCTGTCAATTTAATTACTTCTTCCTTCAAAGCACAAATCGTTTACTGTCTGTTCCTTGTCTTTTTACTTATTGACAAGCAAAATTTTTATTAAAATTCTAAATATTAATCCTTATAATAAATCCCTAGTGGGGTTTTCTGAACTAATATCTCTTTAAGTTTTGAGAATTTATGCCATTGCTATATCGTTTTAAAGGTATTCAACATGAAGTAAAGTATAACTTAAGATGAATTCCATACTTCCTTTCAAAATCAAATCATTCCTAAAAGACGTTTGCCCATTTTTTAACTTAGTCTAAATTTTGATTAGAATAATGCCGTTGTAAGATTGTTACCACAGTCGGAATTAAGCATAATTACGATTGTAGACAAAGAAAGCAGCTAAGTCTGACGCATAATATACATAAGAAGTGGCTCATTAACCCGCGTACAAGTCAATTGCACTAAATCTCAATGATAATAACACTTGAATATTACCATTGCTGACGCAAACACTTGAATATTACCATTGCTGACGCATTTACCAGATTTCTGCCAAAACTGTCAATCTCTGCTTAATAATCGATGAGCTTTTGATTTCAAACACTTACACAGTTTATCGTTATGTATGACAGAGTTCTATAAAATTTCCTGTAGATTTTATACGGAAAATAAACTATGCATTAAATTTTCTTCTATATATTCCTACTCGTGTTTCTGTAAGAGTTTTTATCTTGAATGATAAGATTTTCGATCGATTTTTTATTTGTGAAAAATTTTACAATTATTTCAGGAATCATTATCTGTGGCAAAGAAGTTTTTTCATCTCTAGAATTTTCTGTATGAATTGCAATGAAAACATAATTGAATTCAGTAAGAGAATACAATTCTCAATGCTTCTATAATTCTAATGTAATTCTACAGGATGTATTTAGTCAAAATCGTAAACATTTTACAAAATGTAAATATTTTGTAATTATTGATATTACGTACCTACCATTTGCCCAACCAACTGAATTGTTTAAATGAATTTGTCTTTTTAATATTGATAAGTTTTAAGCTTCTTTTTGTTTTTGGCAACCATTTTTTCTTTATAAATATTTGTTTACAGTTTGTATTCAACTCTGTGTGCAATGTTGACTAAACGTTTAGGACTAATAATTCTTTTTAAAATAAGAAAAATATACATTTGTTTAAATTTCCACAATCAATACATTCATATTTGATTCTATTTTTCTTGCAAATTGTATTACCCATGAAATTTTTGTTTATCAGGTCTTATTTTTTTGAAAAGAAAACATTTGCATTAAGATGGCAAAAGTGAGAACTCTCCTGGAATGAATTAAGTTGCACTCTTTTTTGCAATCTCACTTGCAATCTATATCTTTATAGTTTGTAACCAACCGGCGCTCGTACATCTTTCGAGTAATCAATCATGGAAAATTTTTGAAATTGTTTCATTTCGTGCACACAACCATGGCTTCTTTCAAGGTGAAAATTTTAACCGCATGTGCAAACGAAAGGATATGGTTTACCCACATCTATGCACATATCTGCATCTACATTTGATGTCCATCTGATCTTCCTTGAAAATGCTTTTCTAAACGAAATTAATTCAGTAAATTCAATGTGAAATATAATTTATAGTATTCTAAGATGTTTTACTCTTTGGATAACGCTTTCCTTCTCTTTATTGCTAGAAAGTTAGTAGTAATGATAAACGATAACAATATTAAATTAAGTTCCAAGTAAAACCCAATTCCATCATAGTTCGAAAGTTCGGCCTTTACGAACATTAATCAAAGCTAAAATTTTACGAACTTTAATAATGAATTAATCAACTCTAAAATTCCTTATGTTTGAAATTTAGTTAAAAAACAAAAACAATTTTTTTAAAAAAAATACAAATACAAAACCGATAACTAGTCAGATTAACTGTCTTCTTGGTTCCATTCTACCCTAGCTTCTGTATAAGCTAGCTTTTGGTATTTAGTTTGTAGTGGTAAATTTGAGTGGATAAATACAAGCTTTTTGGCCCGAACTGCTGCCAATCTAATTTTAATCTAAAATTAATTCAAAAAGTTTTTCATGCACGCATACGCGGCGATACGATTTTTATTCAGAGAGGGACAGGGAAAACATCAAAACATACTGAATTTGTTATTAACTTCTAATAAACAAAACAAAGCGGTATTTGTGCTACAGTATATAAATACACTGCACAGTCTCAACATTCTGCAAATTTTTGAAAATTTTAGTTTCTTTAACTATAGAATATCGAAATTTGTTAAAATAGTAGAAATTTTTCTTTTGGCGTAGAGGGGGACATTTTACATGCTTTCCAAGTCAAAGGGGGATACGCCCCCTCAATCACCGCCCCTGCAAAGACGAAGGACGCCACGCCACCCACCTAACATTTGAATACCGTGTTCTTATGAAAAAACATAAGTTTGTTGGAGGCCTTTCGTTCCAGTCGTTGGTTGGGGCTCAGGCCCCTTGGACCACCCTTTAATTCCGCACTGATGACTAGGTAAACTTCATTTCGGCTTCTGAAACCAGTCATTGTTTCCGAACTTTTATGAACTTTTACGCACTTTATCAAATTGGAAAAGTTCGTGAACTTTTACGAACTTTTTTTCCAACACTCTCGAACTATAATGTCAATTACAGCCATTTTGTTCACATACATTCTTAATCTTCACAAAAATTTCGTCTAATTTAATTAAAACATGAGAAATAGCAAGACAAAATTTTTGTTTGAGCAAAATTGGATCAAACAACTTCAAGAGGTGACCGCTAATTTTGTTGGAAGTCATTTTGAATTTAAAGCTTGAAGCATTTTTTCTGATACTTTCAGTTCGAAAGTCTACTAAAAAATATTAAGCATTAATTGATGTTATAGAGTTACAATATTGTTTATCAAGCCGTGATTTGTCAGCTCGCTTCGGCCTTCGGCCAGTGTTTTTAAATAGATGTGCATATGTAAAAAATGCGGTAAATCTAGAAATTGAAATACATGTTATCTCGAGTTTGTATTTAACCTCTTAAGTGTGCGAATCCAAATATAAAATGTTTAATGAAAATGTAACTGTATCAGGCCAATTTATGATCGAACTTCGTTGTCTCTTGAGTACGAGGCTAAACGGCCAAGAGGATAATCGTTGTCATATGTTTAAGAGATTTTGATTGATTTACGGAGTGAACTTCAAAGGACCCGCTAATTTGCTTTTTCTTTATCAAACTGTGAAATTGACTGAATTTAACTGACTGTATAACATTGCAGACTAAACTAACTCGACTATATGTTTCATCACATCAATAAACGTCTACAAATGTCCTTTTGATAACACAACGCTTTATAAACATTAATAAGAATCATGGCTGGAATATTTTAAGTTCATGAACAGTCAGATTTCCCAACTTCTTCGTCCATAATTAAATATTTTAAGTTTATTATTGGTTCTGTGCATGTTATTCTAGTGGACCGTGATTAATATTCATTATAAACTATAAATATATTATTCAAACTCAATAAGAAATCAAACGTATTTGCTCTTTGCTTAGATGGTCAAATGGTTTGTAATTGTTATATAAAGTGCATTTTTGCCTAAAAAAATCTAAAAAATAGAATTTATAATGCTAAAAATCATAATAATCTGTTTCTGTTGGATAAACTTCTTATCATCGTTACATCAGGTATTATTAGACCCATATGTTACAATTATAATCTAAGTGTGATGTCTTTCAAATGAACACGATTTGGAATTTGTACATTCAGTATGATATGCTAATACGCAGTTACAATATAGCAATATGCAACATGCATTGATAATTGACTTCTGCAAGGTTTAACATATACCATATATATCATAAAATGTCTTGCAGCCCTTTTTCATTTTATGGTCCTAGATATATCTGAGCATAATAAAGAACATGTAAATGCTTATATCTATAGTTCAAAGCTTTCTCTAATATAGTTTAACCAGGATTCGTTATCTAAGTGTATCTATACAATAGAAATCTCATCAATTACATTTGTGACTCTCTCTATGTTTATTCAATCTACAATCGAAGTGATTGCATGAGAATAATGGCATTCTTTATTGATGAAGTAAATGCAGTTACCGTGAGTTATTTCGATGTGCTCACCGTTTTTTGTTTGTTGAGATCCATTTAGAAAGCATAAATGAGTAGTTGACCTGCATTCAAAACATCAAGTTCTCTGAAAGAGCAAACAGAACAAATGTTTGTCTATATTCCAAACTAATGATCCTACTAACTATATTTGATCATCGAATACCTCTATGACTTACAATCGATTACTTTTCGATGAGGAACTTGTTTTAACATATTCACTTCATTGTCTTAGTTGTTCCACAATCTAGCCGGTTTCACACGAACTAAACATTTGTATAGGTCCACAAAGCTCTAGAAGGCCTAGTATTCCTATAGTCATTTATTCATTAGTCTACCATGCAAAACCTTTAAAAAAAATTTATCTACCCCCACAGATATCCAGGCTTCATATTCAATGAATTTTATTGGTCCAAACCAACCCTACAAATTTTTGCCCATCGATATTCTATATTTTGTGGCCCTGACAAATGATATTCTCTGTCTAATCCGAGTATGACATGATTGTGTATTTTGCGTGATATAGACTGTTAAAATGTCACGGAGACTTGAAAGTTTGCTGAGCAATATTAATTAGCCGAAAAGTACATCAAAGAATGGCGTTTTCGTCAATACTTTCGCTAAGAGAAATGGCTAGCTGTGTAACCTTTAGATACGCTGTTTGCTCACTTAGCGGTAAATTTGCACTCACTGGCTTTGTATTTTCACCGCTTAATCAGTTATGCATTGGCACATGTAAATACTCAACAACCACTATTTCGCCACTTAGTTCGAAATGACTAATTCTTCGTCAGATCTCTTTTCGATTTCTTGTCTAAAACGAATGTTTTGAAATGTCGAACTGAAACAAACATTTATCATCACCAGTGGGTACGCAAGGGAAGCCATGGTGGAATGCACCCTCCCCAAAATTGATGTTTTTGATTAAATAAAAAAACTTTCTGTAAAAATTATATAATTATAAACTAATGTGGTGAAATGCATTTCTCAGGGTCTATTTTTGCACTATGTTCAAAATTTTCGTGAAAAATCGTTAGAAACTTCCTCGTACGCCTCTGATAATGACTCTGATATACACAGTCTATATGTTATATGAACATTGAATAACTAGGAAATTTCAAATGAGTAACATTATATATGGTGGTATGGTAATGACCAATTTCTGTCACTATTGTTAGGCATGCATCAATAACTAGGTGTAAGACTAAAATCAAAGGGTATTCATGGAACCGTTTTAGAGCTTGACTTGCAATCTCAATTTATATACTGGAGCGTTTTGCGAAATACGTCAATGTTAAAATGTATGCTAAATATAGTTGTAGTTATATTTGCATTGGTGTTCTGCCGGCTGCAGCAGCAGCCAAAGATATGTTGCTTTACGGCCAAAATTTCGAGTAAGATTTAATTCTAAACATTATGATGCACAATTTATTTCCAAGATTTTTATGTGTATTTTGTTTTTAAAACTTGGTTAATTTTCTTTAATTGTTCAAACTATCAGCATGTCTTAGTCGTTTGATCTAGTAGTAAAAAGCGCAGACTACGGCAAAAAATCACGGCCGGCTACGGGCAAGAAAATTGGCCAATAGAAGAAGGTATCGAAATTCTTCAAACACTGTCATTAGAATATGTTATGTAACATTGTTGTACTGTATATAAAATTCCAATATAGTAGATTAAAAATTTTTATTGGAATTTTCTCACAGAGTGTAAAAAATGGCGCCAACGTTTGCAAATTCATTTGGTTTTATTTAAATCTTCGATAATATCAAAATTTTAATTTTTTTTAATCTTAAATTCTAATGTAAAGCTAATTGAATTATTTCAAAGCAGATTCTTGACTACCTGCATTTATTCTTCCCATCAACAATCCACAAAATTGCATCGTTTACTTACTTTTTATTGCGTTATTGTATGATAAAAATCTGGATTTTCGGTCCTATATTTCAGTGTTTAGTTCGGGAATTTAATTTGATAAATGTTGCTAAACGTTATCCATAAAGCCAAAAACTAAAATGATACAATTACACAGATTGGTTTTTGATAGTGTTTTAAGACTATGTGTTTATGGCTATATAACTGAAAAACCGAAATAAACGTAGAATTATAAATTAATACCATTAAAAATTTAGGAGAACAGATTAAAGAGTTAACATTTTATGTTACAATTTAGAATTAGAATTTAAATTTTAAATTTTCGGAAAAATTAAATGTAACCAAATTAAGTTACAAAAATTTAACACCTTTGTATATTTAATGAAAAAATAATATCAACTGTCCCCAGTTGTTCTACAGTGACAAAAATGTGATTAAAAAAATTCAAATGATATTGATGAAACATAAATTGTAATAGAAACTTTAAGTTTTTCAAAAATGGATTTATTGTATCCCATGTTGGGTGGCACCCGATACGGGAAATTACCTTTAGTAAATATATATATTTTTTTTCATAAAATGGGATTAAGGTTTTCTATGAATTTCTATTCTCTCAAAACCTCCAACTTAAACATTTTAGTAAAGAAAGTTTTTAAATTTTAAGTTTCTTTTCATCATAATCAATTCCATTTAACCACTCGTTTAAATCATACTGAGATCTGTCAATCTAGAATTGCTCATTCTCTTTTTCAAGTAGTTCTTAATTAATTTCAACTTTGAAAAACTCATTTCACATATGGCAAAAAGTCTTAGTGAATTGTCGAAGTCTGTTATGTAGTTTCACCCTGTGCCTTCATCACACCTCTGCGTTGTATATAAATATACTGAGTCACGCTTGCTAACTAGTTAGCACTTCGCAATTTTTTATTTCCGTTGCAAATTTAGACGACATTAAGGATGAAATCATTCCTTGCGAATTCCAAGCAAAGCCTATAACCAGACTTGTCAATGAGCCGACATTTCCAAGCTCGGCTCGGCTTGGCTCGTTTAAATTTTGTGTAAGTTCGGCTCGGCTCGCCACATAAGATCTTTGAATGAGGCTTGTTTTAGCTCGGTATTTTTTAAAAAATATTGTGCTCAAAGAATTTTTTACATACCTCTTCCTCTTATTTAATAAACATTTCTTAAATAAGATTATAGGAAAGGCATACTGACTGCAAAAAATAAGAAAAATCTCCATAATCAAATTAATAAGCAGAACAATAAACTTGCTTTGCCGAAAATAGGCTCGTTTTGGGCTCGTATGTCAAATACTGTGCTCAAGCTCGGCTCGGCTCGTTAGAAGCTCGGCTCGTTGACAAGTCTGCCTATAACTGCTTATGTAAATGAACATTACTATTATTTCAAGAAAGGCTTTTTAATATGCTACCAGCTGTACAAATTGAATATTTGTTACTATCAACATTCAATTTAGTTATTTGAAGAATATATGATACTAATGTAAAATATTAAGATGTAAAGATTTTTTCAACACATTGTTTTTAAAATATAGGGCATTCAACGTAATAATATTTAATTCTTGAAATTTCCACCCATTTCTTCTGCTCATTTTTTCAAATATTTACTCCATGCCTGGCCCTGCCCATGTCCATACCTGTGTTGGTTTCAATTCTGATACAACTAAATTGAATGGGACTATGTAGTTTTGGAGACCCTAAGCTCAAGTCCAACTTCACTGTGGTGTATATAACAGTAGATCCTAAGCCAATATTTCTACACTGATCAGCCATATTTTGCACTAATTGCTTGATTCCATATCCAATTTGGACATTTAAACATTCCCTTTTAATGTAGTTAGGTGTTTATCTTTATTCTTTCTAAGCTTGCACATTTATAGTTTCCAAACATTGAATAATTGCTATTTAGTGTTTTATTGTTTTCAGCTGACATATGTGAATTCCAACATTCATGTAGTTTAATGTAGCATTTCTTTTGGTAGACTTCCTAATCTCGATACCTTGTAAATGTAATCATAATTAAATTACAAGTGTTCGGTTAGATTCAATTGTACACGGTTCACTACAAGTGTGTTCGGTTAGATTCAATTGTACACGGTTCACTACAAGTGTTTTCTATGCTTATCGATGTCACATAACTTTTATTTTGCGGAATTTTTTTCAATTATGCTCGCAGTCAAACTGAAATATTTAGTCAGATGTCCTAGTTCCATGAAATTGGACCAGTAAATTCCAAGAAACTAATTAATAAAACTAAGATTTTGAATGTTTCAAAATGTTAACATATTCGAATTCAGCCAAAAATTCGAAATTACATTTTGTAGCAACCAGAGAAGTGCAAGAAAATTCGAGAAAGTCATAAGTAACTGATAAAATCGAGAATCTGATATTTATTTTAGATACGAAATTCACAACTATCAATTCTAATAGACTTTCTAAAGCAAATATAGTATAGTCCGAAACTCAAGTTGTTTTTTGTGATTTATACAAACTCTAGTTTGGGTTGTTCAATGTGTTTCAATTTATACAATTGAATTTGTTATATTCACAGTAATGATAATTAAAGGGCACTAATTACCAGAGTGGAGCAATAGGCCAACCCATAAATTTGATCTTCTTTAAACAAGAATGTTTCTTATACTGTTTAAGCAGTTTTTAAACACGGGTTCTTAACAATTTTTTGTTATTCAAATTTCATAGACCAAATTTGGACTAAATGTTATATATTTATTGAAATTTTATTTTTGCAAAACAAAAATAAAAAATGAATACATGTATTTTTCTATTGTCTCATTTCGATTTACTTTCAAGGATTTTCCAAATTACATTGTTTAAAAATATGTTTTGTCAATGATAGATCGACTCATTTTACAGACAGTAAGTCGCAATAAATAGAACTTATTTACAAGAGCAATGGATATGTATTTCTTCAAAACGGACAGTAATCACAGACCCATACCATAATGGATCAACACTTTCAATAGCTAAATATTTCATTTAAGAAAATCTGTAATACGTTGGGATTAGCGTGACCTTACTACCGAATATTAGCAACCTTGGCAATGAATATCGGATTTCCGTAAAATATTTTGTTTTTTCATTAGAAATGATTCGTTGTAAGTTAGATTTCTGAAGATGACTTGACGACTAGAATATTTTACATTTTCCTGATGATAAGATTCATATAATTTTAAAATGATTTCATTTAGAGAGTTTTGTTTACAGACAGTTGAAGTGGTTATTCGAGGCATTTGCTTTACCAGATAAACCGACGCGTTTCACTCGTAATAGAACAAAGTGTTTGCCTAGACTGCAATTCAATAGCCGTTGATATTTAATAAGCATTTTAGAAATGTCTCTTTCAAATCTTTGACATGCTAAGAATAAATGAATGAACAGCAAGCCATTTGAAGCTTACAAAAGTTCACATCTATCTGACATTCAAAATCATATTAATTAACCAATCCAGTTCAGCGATGACGCAGTTGGATTTTTAAAATATTTTTTAATCGTATAGTAGATTTTTATTTTATGCTAATACTGAAGATTTAAAACTAATGTATTCATATTAGTGTTTTCAGGTCAGGGTTATCAGGTCTGTTCAAAACAGCTTAAACCCTATCATATTTTCCAAATATGTGGATAGATTAAAACACACATTCCTATTTATCTAGACCAGTGGTTCTTAACTTTTCTTGGACTGTGACCCCTCAATGTTATTTCCAATGTAGAGACGACCCCCAACTAAATATTTTTTTCCTATAATAAATTTTGAAAACTCAAATGGTCGACAAGCTCGTCAATATTTAAGCTATTCGGACTGTTTTGTTATCATTTTAAACGTATTCCCCAATTCAAAGCAAGAATTCAAGCTACTAAAAACAGACGAAATTTGACTGATTTATTTAAAAAATTGCATAATTCCAAGGAACAAGGCGACCTCTGGCAAATTTTCATTCGAACCCCGAAGTGGTGAAGACCTTGGTTGGGAACTGCTGATTTAGACAAAGATTTGATTGTTATGATTACTTAATTGATCCATTTTGCATAGACTGGATTTGCACAGTTTGTATGTTTTCCACATGGGTTTTGATTTGCCTGGGTCACCATTTATATTTACAATAGCTATTTCGCTATTTATATTTAATTTATTTGAGGCTTGATAAGTAAGGAAATTTGGGCCCACACTTGACCAAAAATATCGGCCCCTTTCAATTCTGATGATATTTATTAGGTATAGGTTATATGTTTCTATTAGTCTTCTGCAAATCTATTTTTAATTCTATTTGTGTTACAATCTTCTTAAGATAAATTTGGGCGTAATAAAACTATATTAGTGCAAGAAACTGGTTATAAAATGAAATATATTATTGGCCAGGAACAAACAGCGTAGTGCTATACCAGACAGCGTCAAATTCCAGCACCTTTGCAATAAACTCTCAAAACACTACCTTTGCGCAATATACACATTTCTGATCCACTTCTTACAACAAAGTGCAGGGAATATTTTCATTTTTGTGGAGTGTATAAATTTACATTCCTTATGCTATCATAAATCTCTTCAAACGTTATATTTCTACAACAACAATTCTATCTGTATTTTTTGATGCTCCGCAAATAACTTTGTGATCTGTCAATATTCTAGATATGTTATGATATGCTTTCTCAACTTATCCAAATGTAAAATGCATGTTTCACTTTGATAAGTTTAAAATCAGATCAAATTTTAGAAACATTTAGTCAGCTTTTGTTTTTTGGTAATGTCGGACTCACCCCTAGTTTAAGCGGTCTCTAATGCTGTAACATCGATTATCCTTCCTGCACAATGCAACGGATTCTGTAATGCCAAAATTCACTGCCCCAGTAGCGTTCGATTTGGTTCAATTCCTTCTGTAATTATCAGTCTCATAAGAAGCTAGAAGAATTTTTGTCAAAATTATAGGCCCAGTACAATGCCAGTTCAAAGATGGATATGGACCGAAAAATTAGACCCAAGGCCTACCCGACCCAAATCCAGCTTGGTGGTCCATTTAAATTAATTCTAATTCGGACCATGCTATGATTTTTTCAGTTTGTAAAAACAAAATTGAGTATCTTACAAACTCATAGCTAAAGCGACCATAATTTTAACCTTATTCCCAGAGATTTTAACATAAAAATGTATCTTTTTAACTTATATAACCTTATTTTTCCCATGTAAAATAGAACTGTAGAACAAATACAAGTATGATTAAACACAGGAAACTCACTCATTAATTGTTCTTGTTAAAATAAAGCATGAAATATTTCTCGACATTCTTGGGCAGAAAATTTCGATCTTTCGTTAAGATTTTTCGCAACATCGAGAAACTACGCTCGACTGCAGCTGATAACGCTGGGACAACTTAAAGCAACATTTTTAACTTTATTTAACTTATTTTAACTTTATAACTTTATGGTCGCCCAACTCATAACATAATCCACATACTGAAATTTAAAACATAATATGAAATTTTGAAGAATATATGATACNCTGTGTTGGTTTCAATTCTGATACAACTAAATTGAATGGGACTATGTAGTTTTGGAGACCCTAAGCTCAAGTCCAACTTCACTGTGGTGTATATAACAGTAGATCCTAAGCCAATATTTCTACACTGATCAGCCATATTTTGCACTAATTGCTTGATTCCATATCCAATTTGGATATTTAAACATTCCTATTTTCATGTAGTTAGGTGTTTATCTTTGCTCTTTGTGAGTTTCCGCATTTGCATTATGGTCTGATTTATGTACAATAATGAGTAACTGCTATCAAACATTTTACCGCTTTCTTCTGCCATGGAATTCTGTTAGGAAATTCACAAAGGTCATGCAGTTTAATGCAAAATTCCAATAGGTCGACATCCAATTGGTCGACATAGTTCTCTTAATGCATTGCAAATGTAATCATAACGACTGTAGTGCTCTGCCAGGTGCAATTGTCCACGGTTCATTGCAAGTGTTTTCTATGCTTATCGGTGACACAATAGAATTCATTTTGTCTTTTAATGTATTCTTCAGATTTTAATATCTAGGCTTCAATCTAATTTGTGATTTTGATGTTAGAATTCCATCTGGAAGAAATAGTATCACTAAGCGACACTAGTACACCGTTTCAAAAGGAATGAAATGTTTGAATTAATTGGCCAAAATTCTTTGTTGCATTTCGAAGTTTTCTTGTGTTGCTTATGACCTAGTTCCACGAACATAAAAGTGAATTCGTCGTCATTTCATTGTTTCAATCAGCATGTGTTATAAGAGACAGCATGAACTCTATCCATTCGAAAACAATAAATATGGACAAAACATTCTATTATTTGAATTTTTTCTGAAATTTTTTTGTATTTCTAAGTTATGATACATTTTTAATTATTTAGAAAAAGTTTTCTATTCAATGAGAGGCAATGAGCATGTGAATTGTTATGAGAAAGTCATCAGAATTTCATGAATAAAGCCTTAAAATAACTGTAAAATGCAGTTAACATAACCAGTTTGGATATAATTTGAGAAAGCGAGTATATAATAATAAAGATGATTTATGAACGCTTTTACGGAATAATTAAGAATTTTAAATTTCTATAAAATAATTTTTGTATATATATATATATAT
>CABFPE010000093.1:1331401-1370518 GCA_900660155.1 Hofstenia miamia
AACTAAGACAAATAAAAAATCGATAATAACCACAAAACACTAGCATTCAGTAGAATAATGTAAACAATATGGGCACCCACATTTTTTTTGACATCAGCTTTTTCCTACTGCAAGGGTTCGAACTCTGAAACCCTTTAAACTAGTTTCCCTTAGTTTTTATTTAATTAAAATAGGAAACCGGCCGTGCTATGCACGGGGATTTCAATGGGCTGTATTAGATATTTAATAAATGAATAAACTTTAAACAAACCATATGTTGTATTTTAGGAACGAAAAATGTAATAAATGCGATCATCATACATTGGTAAAATGATTTTTATTCGCAATTTTATCATATGACACTCCTTAATTAACCATTTAATTTTGTAAACACATTCAAATCATGGCAATACTTATTGCAAAAGAGTGTATAGAATCACAACAAAATCGAATCCATTATTATAGTATTATAGATAGAACAAAGATTATTTTAACAGGTTAAAAATTTTAGTCAAGCATGTTAAACGCGTTCTTGTTTTTATTCCAAAATACTCTTTCCAAGGTCTGCTTTCTTTTAGAAAAGGTTCTTGCCTCTAGTTTTTTTGATAACATTTGTTTAGAAGAATGATTTAAAATGAAGATATAATTCTATATTTTTGTCGAAAATATGAACCCATTTCTTATTATTGCTATCAAGAACAGCTGGAACAACTGGACTAATAATCAATGCAATACTGTAAAAAATATATAGGCTTACAAATATATGATGTGCAAAAAATTATATTTTTTAACTTTCCATTGAATATAATTTTGATTAATTCTAGTTTCACCAACATATATATTATTCAAGGTCTTATTGAATGTTACAAAAACAAGCTTAACATTTTCTCATTTGTAGGGTTTGCTACACATCTCAATATATTTGAATTCAATTGTCATTGTTCATTACATTTTCATTAGTAAAAATATATAAATGCATGAATGTATTTGCATAACGTACTAATTGCATGCACGATTTTCAAAGTCTAATGAAAGATTGTAATGATGTCAAAGAATGAAAAGTTTTTAAATTACCAAGGATAAGACGATAAGCCGAATTTGTTAATAGCCTCATGAATTATCCAAATATCATTTCGTAGCATTTGCACCATCATTTTAAGCAACCATTATTTCGATTCGTGAATATTGTCAAGGTAGATCCTGGAGTCACGAACTCCTCATTGACAAGGATGATAATCCCATCCATGTATCAACGAATTTATCAGCAAGCCCAAAAGTGAAATTTCTAACATTTTAAGAAAAATGAATGGATTTTTATGTTTCAAATGTGTATTATGTCTCCTATTTTAATTAACATCTATTGTTTGTTTGTATCAATACATTTTTCTGCATTGTCTTTAATAAAAATTTGCAAATTATAACTCGTGTTGGGTCATGAATGTCAACTTTCTAAATTAACGATCGTGTCCGTTTATGAGACAAAATATGTCACATGTCTGCCCCTCTGCCTTTGGATGTGCCAAAGTTACAAAGGCCTAATTGTAGAACAGAGCATATATAAGTCTTTTAGATAGTTCACTCATAAAGTTACTATTGAAATACATTTGGTTTCAAGCTTTAATAAATATTGTTAAAATATGCAAATGTTTTGTCAAATACCTTATCAGTGCATTACGTTTCTATTTGAAACTTTAATTTGACGTAATTCTTCCAGCTGGAGTTACGAAATGTTATTGATATTGCTAAAACATTGTGTGACAACATAGACATCAAGAAATATAATATATATATATATACACTGTTTACTTTAAGAGCATCTGATTCAGTCTCAGAAGGTGTTAAGTTGAATTCTTATCAATTTCGCACCGAATTATTATCGAAATTTTTTAGAAATTTCGATTAAAATTTTATTTGTTAGTTAGCACTACATGTATATGTTTTCTCATTGAATTATCAGTTTGTTTTTAGGTGAGAAACCATTTGTATGCACGTGGGAAGGCTGCGGATGGAAATTTTCGAGATCAGATGAACTTTCTCGCCATCTTCGTTCTCATAATGGTGTGAAACCCTACCTGTGCCGAATTTGCCAAAAGAAATTTAGTCGATCTGACCATTTGGCGAAGCACATTAGAATTCATGAACATGGCGGAAGTCGCATTCGAAAAGCCAACTTCCGTAACCAACTCAAATAAGAATGCGACCAAAATTTAGGATTTCAAATGTTTATTTAGTAGACGTGGCATTTCTTACTCCCTGTTAGCAATCGATCGCTTGACCTTATTTGCTGCCTTACATAGAGTGTAGTTCATTTTGGAGAAAAAATGCCACGACTGCGCATTAGCTTTTATTTTCTGTCAGTAGGAGCTTTTGTTTTTCATTTTGTTTTAAATGTTTTGTAGCAAATCGCTGGGCACTTGCAGCTGGACTTTTGTGCCTTTAAATTAATTCCTAATTTTTATAATTTTATAAATTAAATAAAATATTATCTATACATATATATGTCAAACTCATTATTGGTTTTTCATGTATAGACAGAAAATTTTTATCCAGACATGTGTAATCAAATTTTTTCTTTTCCTCATAACAACATCTTTTAGTTAATTTTTCATTATAGGTGATTTACAAAATTATACCTTTTATATAAATGTCTTATAATTTCGAATGTGTTACAATTTTCAGTTACAACCTACTCACAAAATTGTAAAATAATTTATCAGATGACCCAATTTAACCCCTTTTTTAGTATGTTGACCCAAACCGCAACATTAGGCCCACAGGCTTAGGCCAGCTTGATCCACGTCTTAAGATCCCTAATTTAACCAGAACATACTACGCTATGAAATTTCTTATGTGAAGGGCAATGCCCCATAGTTTTAAGCAGTTCGCTGCCGCATTTTGACTTACACATTTTAGCCGTCACTAGTTAGTCCATAAAATTGATAGGCAGACAGTATTGCATTTTTTCTAAATTTTCAAATATGAAGCATTTTCTTATAAAAGAATCTTCAATGTAATGTTAAGGAATTTCCATTATACAAGGATAATTTCTCTACGTGATTTAAATGGCTAAAATTTATATACAAAATATCTGTTGAGAAAAGTTTCTATAATTTATTACTTACAATCTTAAATACGTAGTATTTTTCAAAAATATAGATTAAAGAAAATATTTAATTGATATTAATTCATGCTGAATACGATTGCTGGTCCTTATGGGTTGTTCTATGTGGCATCTGCCAGCTGGCAAGTGAGGGGCAATCTATGTCTGATATAAAGTGGATTTTCCAAAACGTTAATCTTAGATCTCAAACAGAAGTATTCGAAATATTCATATTATAATTACAAGCATTTATAATTATCGGTCTACGGGGTACCCGGGAAGAAATCGAAATTCAATACGTTAACAAGTGAAAATGCAATCGTAGCCAACACCACTAAAAATATGTTTTACGTTAACATGACCGCACCCTGAATAAATGTTAATGGCAAAGTTTACGTTAAACGCGGGAGATTTTTGCGTTATCTCCCCTTCAAATAATTGTAAAATATGTTAATTTATCAATATAGTAATCATATACCTAACCCAAACCTCTCTCCCAACCTTAACATTAACACAAACCCTAACATTAACCTAAACCAAACCATACCCCAAACATGATGTAGAAGAGATATGCCAATTTCTTAATCATATCAGTAAATTTCAATATGAATTATAAAATAATTTTATTATGCTACTATTAATATTCTAATAAATACTTCAACCATTCGGATTTTGTTTGTTTAAAAAGGGATTACAAGATGTTCCGTTCAATCAAAACCACTTTTTCCGTCACATCTTTTCACGTAGTTACTTTGTTTACATAAATCAGAATGAATGTTGTCATTAGGTCGTCTTTGTCATGTTGAAGAACATAGTATAGTGTTTGTACTATGGTTTGGGGTAAAATTGGGGCTAAGGTAAAAACTTAACTTGAGGTTAGGCTTATATTTTGGGTTGGGGTTAAGTTTAGGGTTATAGTTAGAGATAGGTTTGGAGTTAGGGTTATGGTTCGAGATATGTTTTGGATTAGGTTTAGTGTTTATGTTATAATTAGTATGTCCATAAATTTGCTTATGTTTGCAAAAACTTGAGGGGGAGTTGGGGGGAGGAGATAACGCAAAAGTAACAACGATTGTTTTTTGCGCAAATGTTTCAGTACATTTAACGTGTTTTGTGACGTCATGTTGCAGTTGATTATTACAAGTAGCTTTGACGAATCTCGGTTCTGCACATTATAGTTAGAATTAGAATTTATTAAATAAAATCATAAAATTACATCTGACTTGCAGATAGACAAACTAAAATATTTTCTGATATATATATATATATATATATATAAATGTCTGCAGACTCTTAATAAATTCATTTGCCTAGATATATTTCAAGAATGTGCAAAAATGTGTCAAAGCTATTAATAATAATGAAATGCAACATGTTATAAAATATGTTAAATATACTGTAAATCTTTGCGTAAAAAACGCGTTTAATGTAAATTTCACCGTTAACATTTATTGGTAAATTAATTCTGAGTGCAAGCTAACTATTCGGTTTCTGGTCATGCTAATGTAAACCACTTTTTTTAACGGTGTTGTTTACGGTGGTTGTATTTTCACTTATTAAGATTGAATTTAGAGCACTTCCCTTACTCTCGCAACTCATGCTCTAGTATCTTCGAAATAGAAAATCATTGCAATTGTAATAATTTTTTATGAAACAAAAAAATACTAGCAAAGTCCAAATCCTCACAAACTTAGGTAAATTTAAAAATTCAGTCCATAAAAGATTGTTTGCACAAATTTATTATATACCCAGTTATGGGTTGGGGATACATACAAAATATGTGGTTAGTATTTAAGCTAGAAAATTTAGTCACTAAAGTATCAAAACTTGAAACAGTTGGCGTACATCTCAGTGGAAAGTTTTAATTATTCAATTATCAAAGTAACACCTTACAAAAACTATGCTACGTGTCAATAGTTATGATTTTAACACTTTGCACTCAGTAGATGTATTAACTCAATTAACAAGTAACACCTTATTGAAGCTACATTCAAATACCCCGTCAATAATTATGATTTTCATTTAAATTTGAAGCAGCATCTTAGTATCAACTGTGATAAAAAGTATTGAAATGGACAAGTTGACTGTAGAAAATCATTTGAAATCAGGCATTCTTACATTGTCAAGAGCCACGAATAATGTCGGAGATTGGAAATCATTTGCAGGCCCAACAAATGGGAATGATAGTCTCATACAATTCACTGCTTGCAAACACTGCTTTTGCACACTGAAATCTATTATCCCATCTTGCCAAGTGCAGTCTAATCAGTCAAGCTTATGATTTACTCCTAAAGGTTCTGGTGGCACACTATCTGACACTGAAAATGTGGAACTCAAGAAAATTCTTGCGGATCATGTTGTTAATAAAATGAACTCATTTCTCTCTGTTAAGCAAGACGCATTACATGAACTTGTGCAGTTTGGGGTACAAGCTCGCCAGAGGAAGCCCAGCACCAAGTTTGTGGATAAATGGATTGGCAGAAGAACTGTTATTCATGCTGTTACAGTTAAATACAGCTTGGTGGAGGGTAACATCAGAGAAGAAATTTTATATGCTCTTAATTCTGGAGCATCTATGGACATATAATGTTATCAAATGCAAGTAGTGTATATAAGCAAGGGTTGATCCCACAAATCTGATTGCTCCACACAGAGTGGGGGTTGGTCCCAAAAAGTGACGTAATTGAGAATTCACCAATATGAGATGTTGAAAATGATTCATAAACATGTAAGAGGGTGTTTGACACCATTACTTTATTAGTTTCTAATGACTCATTAGTTACTGCAATATTTATATGGGTAATATTTTGTTAGTTGCATATATGTTTATTTTACTTGTCTTCACATATCTATTTCTGCTAATATATATGTCCTTGTTTAACTTTAAACTTCTACGCAGTTAGTTCTGTTTTATTTCCCTTTATTGTATTTCATTTTTTCTAAGTATTTCTAAGCTAGATTATTCTTAAGCTATTGTTGATTTTAACTAAATTCAAAGCTTGCAAGTCTATTGTTGTGCTTAGTTTTTTTTGAGAAGTGCTTACAGCATCAATTTACAACTTAATTTCAATTTTTTGGAAATTTAATTAAAAACGCAAATTTTCTAAGATAGATTTTGAAATTGCTTTCCAAATATTCTTTGAAATTGAAAATGATTATATAATCAGAATCTAGATGTTGAAAATTATCTATTGGTACTCAAATTTTATTGTTTGATTCAAATGAAGCATTTTACTTTAAAAGTCTATAAAGTTAGTTCTGCTTTACTATCCTTTAGAGTATTTCATTTTTGACTCATAAACTTTAATAGCTTGGCTTGGTACACTCTTGCAGCAATTCTGACCTTGTAAGATAAGCAATGACCAAAGTAAGTCAGTTCTTTGCTTCAGGTAACATAACACAGCAATGATCCTGGCAGCCCTTAAATCTGGAGAAGTGTTCCTGCTAACATCATTGCTGCCACAAATTACCACCACAGACTCAAAAGCTTCTGATTTGAATAGTGTAAACATCCTCCACATTGATATAAAGAATATCAATATTTAGGAAAAACTCAGGTACCCCACATCTTGCATGATGTGAGGTACCCAGAACAGCAACTCACCTATGCTCTATGTACCTATCCATAACAAATGAAAATTTGAATGTGTCTTCTCTAAACACAAATTTAGTGCCATTATTTTTTATATCAGCAAGTGCATTTAACCTATAAAGTCAATGTGCATGCTAAGACATTTTTTGAAGATTTTTTTACATTTCTAATTAAATTATTGAAATGCAGTCTATATATATTTACAATATTTTTAAAAATTTTATTTACATGCAAATCAATTTAATTTTAAAGTATATTTAAGACATTTAAATCAAATTATAAATTTAATTGTAATAAAAATTAAGGTATTTAGGGATTTTTTGAATTTTAGTAATGGTCATTTAATATCATTCATTAAAACAAATTTTCCTTGCTCTATTTAATGTTAATTAGATACAGCTAAAGAATTCAAATGGAAATGTTTTTGCAAACTCAACCTATTCATAGTACAACTTAGGAAGCAACTAATGTTACTATTTTAGCTGTGAAGCTAAAGAAACATTAATAGCTAAGCAATTGCAAATAATCTAAAAACATTATATACAATGTAGGAAATTAATTAAACATGAATGATGAATAGTGAAAACATTAAGTACAATCAAATAGAAATGTTAATGCACACTCAACCTATTCATAGTATAACTAAGGAAGCAACTAACATTGCTATTTTAGCTGTGAAGCTAAAGAGATATCTAATTGATTGCAATACATGCTGCAGTACAAAACTGAAATGAAAGTACAGACAGTTATTTTAAAGTCAATATTCTTATTTAATGAATAAAGTGAGCAGTTGTGAAATTGATGACACATTCAATACTTTGTGAGACATTCTTCATAATACAACAAAGAAAGCAACTAATGTTGCTATTTTAATTGTCAAGCTAAAGAAATCCCCATTTTATTCAGTTCAAATGATACACCAAAAGAATGTCCAAATCAAAATTTTCTCAATGGGTAAAAGGCTCAAAAGGCAAGCAAAGCAAGCCTTTTGACAATGTCTTTTAAATTACATAGACCTCTTGATCACCAATTCACATAATACACCAATGCCACCCCTTCAACTTGTTTCTCAGTCCAGCATTGCACAGTGTTGTAAAAGTTCTGTCAAGTTTTGTGATGTGTTCCTCTATGGTTTTGCTGCCTATTAATATATTGTTAATGTATGCAGATTCACCTTTCTCTGCTTGGTGACCTCTATTCCTTAGCACCTTAGTTATATATCTTTCAAAGGTTGCTGGTGCATTACATAATCCAAAAGCTATATAGACCCATTTCTACAATCCATAAGGCATTATAACTGCTGTTTTCTCAATATTGTCTGGCTCCATTGGTACCTGCCAATAGGCCTTACATAATCCAAAGCTGTGAAATATTTATTTTGAGCTGCTTCATATAGTGTATCTTTGATATGCAGTAATGGGTAAGCATCCTTCTTTGTGATGTTATTTAATTTTCTGAAGTTGATGCATAGCCAATGTTTCTTCCCTTGTTTTGTGTATACTGTGGGTGCTGCATAAGTACTTTTACTTGGTCAGATGATGCCATTGCTTATCAACTCTTGTATGTTGTTATACTCCCCCTGCATGTGCTCTGCAACTCATTGCACTGGTAATTGTATTGGCTCATTTGTGGTTGTTATTATTTTGTGGGTTTCACCCACTGATTTACCCACAGTGATCTCTTTAAAATTGAATATTTGTGTATGTTGCTTTAGTAAATCTTGTAGTTGTTTGATGTGCTCATTTGACAGATGCTTGTACTCCTCTCCATGTATCTCTGGAATTTTTTAATCCTCATCAGATTTTTGTGCTGTGAACAAATTCATCTGTTTCACTGCATTTCTCCAATCAAGTATAATTGTTGTGCTGCATATTGTTATTTTGTCTTGCTTGAAGTTCACCACCCTGTTTGTACAGGTCATTATGGAGGCTGGGACTCTTCTTATGCCATTCTTTATCACACACAAGCTTCTCATGTTTAGTCCAATTTGATCATATATTAATATTTCACTGTCTTCAGTCTCAATCACATAGTATTTCCATTGGTTTGGTATCAGGTGCACATCTCCTTTAAGTTTGAGACATACCACTTTATCCTGTTTGATTTTGGTGGGTATTGATGTTACTTTCTCTTGTATTTTAATCATTTGATTTCCAAAATCAATTATGCTTTTATGCTTCCCCAGGAAGTCACTCCCCAAAATGAGTTCATAAGGTAGGGTGTTTCTCTGCATATCCACCAACATTAGTGTGTGCTTAAATATTGTGTTCATGATTTTTAGGTTTATGTTCTCTATGGTGCCCTTGGTGTCCATGTAGTCCCTGAGGCATTGATCAATCTGTGCATAACATTTCCCATTGCTTTTCTCTGGTATCCCAGTTTGCTTGCTCACTCATCTGTGATTAATCCTATTGCAGCCATTGTGTTGACCAGTAATTTTAGCATTGCTCCATTTACTGTTACAGGAATCATGTTGGCTTCCACATTTTGTAGGAAACAGTGCTACATTTAGCTTGATGAATCCTCTTCTCATTTGCTCTTGACATAGTCTTCAACCTCCTCTAAATTAATAACATCATCTTTGTCATACAAAGCTTTCCCATTATAGATGCCATTGATCCATTTCAAACAATCTTTCTTCACATATCCTTTCAATCCACAATTGTGACAATGAGTGTCTGCTCTTTTTAGGGCTTGACTTTAATTATGCCTGAGGTTGGCTTCTTCTCTGTGTATGGTTTGTTTTTTGTTGTCTCAGTTTTTACAAATATAGGTTTGAATATTGTTCTCTGTGTTTTGTAGTTGCCCTCTCTTTTATGATGCTGTTGTTCTCCAAAGTGATGCTTAATGAGAGTGCTTTGCTGATCAGTATTTCAAAAAATTCTTCTGTGTTGCCTTTAAGTTTGAATGCTCATCTCAATTCATTGGGTAAGCCTTAACAAATGTGTAAGAAAAGGTTATATTTGTTGTACAAATTTTCCATTGAACTTAATTTTAGCATATGCTCTACTTATTGCCTATATGACTGTAGATCAACAAATTTGTCAATCCTTAGTTTTTGTAATATTAATTTGTATTGGGTCTTGAAACACTTGCCTCTATAATAGGATTTAATGTCTCTAAAAATAATTCATAATTATTTTAAACTGCATTGTCCAGCATCAAATAGTGATGGTATGCTGCTCCAATGAGACATAAGGGTAGTCTTGCTACTGCTGTCTCCTGACTGATGCATTTTTCAGCATGTTTAATTTGAATATTGAGAGCCACTCAATAAAGTTAGGAGCAAAAGAATTTATTAGTCCCATGAACGTCATTAGTGTTGCTCTGCATGGCACCATATTGCGATGTCTTATTCTACTCAGTATCAATTCCATGAATGCTGGTCTCTCTTCCACTTTTGTTGTCGACTATTATTTTTTGCCAATAATTTCACTCAGTCTCTGCAACCATTCCATTTCTTCTTTTTCTATTTCCAGACAATCATAACTGTATTTGAGCCTACATTTATGTGCCCCCTCTAACTGCAATTCAGGTTTCCCCCATATTGTTTGTTCAATTGTTTGAGTTTGCTGCTTTTCATCATTTCAGCTCATCTCCTCATGTCTGCTCAAAGTTTTCTTCTTCTTGTAGCCTCATTTGTAAAATTTTATTGTTGAGGAGTTTTTTTGAACAACCTCATAATACTCCGTTAGCATCAATTCATCTCAAGTCTGATTTGTGATTTCATCAGCTCCCATTCACTTTTGAATTGAGTATTCACCAATGATATCTTGACTTGTAGACTCTTTTCAGTATCTTATAATTCTGCTAGGTTTATGGAGTTTACCAATACTACTGGTGATAGCTGAGCTCTTGACATAAATGTGACTTCATCTATTGATTGGTTAATTGGTTCAGGGGTTGGCAGTTCTGGTGGTGCTGTAGCATCACATCTTGATGGTACTGCTAGCAGGCATTTCTTCAGTGGGTTCTGTATTGGTGGGGTTTTCCATTTTTGGTTTCTAGCATTTTTACTTCTGGTATATACCATTCATTGGCTTTGATGCTGTTTTTTGACTTCAGTTTCTGATGCCATTTTTGTATTTTAGGGAATACATTACTGCCTTTAAGTTCACATTATGCATGACCAAGGAATCTTTATGTTTATTCCCTGTCACCCTATCTGCCTCTGTTCTTTGGTGAATACAAGAATGCCTTTATATTCACATTCTGTTTGACAAAGGAATCTTTATATTTATTCCCTGTTATCACTGATTTTCTAAGAGAGTTTGTGTGATTGTAGCATTTTCGTTCTGCATCCATTCCTTGTGAGCATGCCATATGTTCACCATGTGAAATCCTGTATTATCAACAATAGACATTGTTATTTCCATTATAATCCATATCATTGACAGTAACTGTTTCAGTGTTGTTAGCTCCTAAACTATTAGTCCTTACATGTAATACTGAATATATATGTAATGTATCTGTAAGTAATAATAACAAGTAACAATCATGTGCTTAGGTTCTCCATGCACTTCTAATTTAATGGCTTATGCCAAACTGATGTCCTATTAGCAGATAAATCACTCTCATGCAACTCTCAGTGTAATCTGTGGTTAACCTGTGATATTTTCCACAAAGAATTTATTCTCATTGTATATTGAACTAAAATATTTGTAATAATTCCAGTGTAGGCAAATAGAGAATAATTTAACCATTAATTTTAGTTTACCAATTAACCAGTTATGTATAATGCAATATTTAATAAACTTATAACTGCATCTCTCTCATTTGAACATCAGTGAAGACAAATTCTTCCTTTGAACAGATTGGGCATCAGAGATATAATCAATTGAATTATTACACATTTAGTATATAACAACTGATTCCAATATCAATTGAGTTATGAACATATAATATTTAGCCAGTAAATGCACTTTGGTTGAGGCTTTGATAATCACACTTCTTTAACCCTTTCAAGTCTGAACCTAGGTAATTTAATTTTTATTATAAGAACTGTATGATGCATATTTAGTAGGCTATAATTAAAACCTCAGATGACTTTTTTATGATTTTATAAAAAGCTTCTTTCATAATAATGGTGGGACCTATGTATCCAAAAAGTAAGCGAAGTATTTTAAAAAATAATGAAACAAAAACAATGCTGATTTTACTTATTATTTGTGTAAATATAAGCAAAATGCATAGAACAAAAATGAACAGGTGCTTACCAAATGGGATAAATAAACAAATAATGATGTCATGACTATGGAACTGACTCTAGAAACTGCCTCGGTCTCTAAAATGACTAATAGGATGTATTTGAATTGGATATAGGGATTAATGGTTCCCGTTAGGCTCATGTAAACATAAGTGGGAACTATAGTTCCCGTTCAACTTGAAAGGGTTAAGATAGGCAGTAACTTATAAACAAATAATTAGGTAATAAATATATTGATCAATCAAATTAGGCACCATCTACTTTGATCAGCAACTTCACCACCACCACCATTGCCACATATAAATTTAGCTAAGTTGCATTTATGCAAAAAATCCAATTAAATAAAGTTAACAAACAACTGAACTTGAATAAACCTTTATTGTTAATGACCTTTAGTAATTCATTATAACAATATCTGGTATACCATACAAAACTAAAATCACTTACAGGTCTTATTAAAGTTCTCTCTAATCTAATGATCAATATTAATTCAAATTTCTGATTTCTGTTTGGCTCATATTGATCAAAAGCCAAGAAATTGACTTTTAGCTGAACTTATATATATACTTATATATATATATATATATATATATAGCTTTTTGAAAGATTGTATTGAAAATAGATACAGCATTACAATTAATTAACCTTCGAAAGTCTTTCATTTAGATTAAAATTCTTTTCATACCTAACTTTCATGAAATTATAAGGCTAAGAGCCCATGTGAGCAAAAACTAACTTTCACTGTTTCTTTACCTGGAGCTAAATCTACCGAATCATTTAGATCGTGGAAACTGAAGAGTAGCTGCTTAGGAACGAAAATAAAAAAGAAAGTGCTCCATAATTTCGTGATGCTTTAAAATTTTGAATATCTTTATAGTTGTTCAAAAAATTTCAAGAACCCTAAAATATTTTATGAAGTTCTTGAACAGCTTAGAGTTAAGAGGAGTAATCCTATAAAACTTCAAAAGAATAAGAGAGGAATTAAAAAATTGAAACTTATGTTCATTTGTAAGTGACAATGGTAAGAGTTCATAGCCAAAGAATTGAAACTATAAACATAGTTTAGAATTCAATAAAGTTGGTATTTCCAACAAATATACACTAGAAAATAAGAAACGCAAAATAAATTAAATTAAAACAGAGGAAGGTATTGATGACTCTTAAAGGCTTGATGTTTAAAATTAGGTCAACTCAGTATGCTACAACGATTATGCCCGTATGATCCTGCATTTGTTGTAGCTAATCGCATTTATTTAATGTCATGATATTTTAAGTTCTACAAGTTTTTGTGGCAATTTGACAGGTATTGATGAAATGGAATTATTAGAAATCTCTCAAATTGCAAAAATTGGGTTGGGGGTATGAGAAAATACATCACAAAAGACTTCTCTATTTATTAAATTACTATTATATCTTTCTAAAAAGCAATAAAACCTATCAAGGTTTTTAAATTTAAGTCCGGGCTACACTTAGCTGATTTTATCATGGCAAGGGCGTTGTTATAAATCTTATATGAAGAGAGGAATTATAATAGAACAAACCGAAGTGCATTATTGAATTATTTTCTAGAACTTCAGTGTAATCGACTAAAATGTCGGATTTTATACTGTATAATTATGCGTGTATACCTGCACCCGTTCCCAAACAATATTTACATGGAGCATTGGTCGTTAAGCTAAGTTGTTGCTTGCATTCAAGGGTTGATTTAATGTCTGCCACTTCACTGAATACTTATAGTTGAGTTTCTCTGAAACCTTTAGAGAATTATATTATATATCAGTTAAATTCACATGTTTCGTAATTCCAAAAAATAAATATATTTCTAAAAATAAATTGAGTGGCACTAATAGCAAAATGAAAATATACAAATTCAAAATTATGAGTACTTAATAGTAACGTTTAAATTAGGTATTTTATACATAATGTTAAAAATACTAGAAAAAAAGAAGACAAGTTTCGAGACGTAAAATCACAAACGTCATCAATGTACTTTGCGCCAATGTCAATTTTGGATCTGATCTGAGCTGTGTGGTCGGGGCATAGTGTAGCAGCTTCCAAATAGCATTCTTTGGATCGTTTGAACATCCTAAAACACGTTCATCACATTGATTTTAATTAAAACTACACTGCTAAGATTTCGCCATTAGAGCATTACGTAGTCTATTAAATGATCAATAAGTAATTTTGTTAAAAATAGAGCGATTTAGACGACAGCATAGCAAATAATGTGTGTGTATCTAATCAACAGTCATTTTATTTACATAAGTATTTTGTAAAATACATGTTGTTTCACAGGAATACTGATTTTGAAGTAAGATCAATTTTCTAAAACTGTTACATGGTCCAATTGTTTCCAGAATATTATTTATGAATCAATATTTTAAACTTATTATCTAAGCTAAGCTGTCCATGGCCTTAGAAACTAGAATCAACGAGAAAAAGCCATTTCGGAATTTGATAAAGTTTCTACGCTTGATTTTCACTGCTGAATCAGGAACATTATCCTGAAACGTTTTGTGATAGTAAATGAATTTCGCGTTATCAGTTTCTAGGAACTGGTTCGATTTGATTACAATAAATTGTAGGGCTATGCCCATTAATAAGGGATGTGTTGCTAAAAAATTTACATATTCTTAAGCAACTTGCTATAAGCCCAGCAAATATTTTAAATAAATGCTTCAGCGACTGATCCACAAAATAAAAAAATATATTTTTCACATTTTATTAAAATATCAAAACTTTAACAGTGAATTGAAAATAATATATAATTTGTTCAATTCTATTCTTTGAGCGTTTATTTCTCTAAATATACAAATTTTTGTAAAAACCTATCAATGAACACAAATAAATCTTATTCTAATTTTTAATGCTTAGATGGCATGAACGTATGACAAGTATGATCAAATATAGCAAAGATGACATGTACAAGTATAATTATAGCAAAACAATTTTTTATTTAGTGTTCCTGTAACTACTAATAATAATTTACTTAGATCACGATTTCCAGTTCCATTATGGTATTTTTTAATAAAAATATATGCACTAGTAAGCGAAATATGAATGCAAAATTCAATTAGTGTGACTGCATTTTATCACATAAAATTTATTTATTAGACAAACAAGCGTAACTTGCTGCTTTAAGTTTATGTTTACTATCACACAATTATAAGAGCGTTGTTCGACATTGCTATGTGTAAAAATTATGTTGTTCAAAGTGCATTTTAAACAGATTTTTGGGGTTGGGCAATAGACATTAGAGTTAAGGTTAGAGTTAAGGGACTTTTTTTTTTTACAGAATTCGTACGTAAATAACCATTGGGGTTGTCATTGTTCATGGCGAAATTGGTCGACATATATTTATAATGTTTGTATTCCAGAATCCTTCCCATTTTTTTGCTTAACTCTGCGTTTGGCTTTGCGCTTTAGAGTTATAATAACGATATATATATATATATATATAAATTTGCGGTTAAGGTTTTACGTTTTATTCTTCATAGCAGAAATGTAAGTGGGCGGGCAGCTTAGGGCTGAAATTTTTGAAAAATAAACCTGTTTAGGGCCAAAATTTCATGAAAATTGAGGAGAAGTCATCTGGATCCGGGTTCGGTTGAGCTATTGAACTTTTGAAAAGTGCCTGCAATTCGAATTTTAAGTTTTAAAACTATGCATATTTTGTAAATCATTATTTTTTAGTGATAGAAATGTGTTCAATATTTTTATTTAGGGCCGTTTTAGTGCCGAAAATTATTTCTTAGGGCTAAAATAGAACTTATATTAATTCAAATGATATATATATATATATATATATAAATTTGCGGTTAAGGTTTTACGTTTTATTCTTCATAGCAGAAATGTAAGTGGGCGGGCAGCTTAGGGCTGAAATTTTTGAAAAATAAACCTGTTTAGGGCCAAAATTTCATGAAAATTGAGGAGAAGTCATCTGGATCCGGGTTCGGTTGAGCTATTGAACTTTTGAAAAGTGCCTGCAATTCGAATTTTAAGTTTTAAAACTATGCATATTTTGTAAATCATTATTTTTTAGTGATAGAAATGTGTTCAATATTTTTATTTAGGGCCGTTTTAGTGCCGAAAATTATTTCTTAGGGCTAAAATAGAACTTATATTAATTCAAATGATATATATATATATATATATATATTTCGCTTTTTATGTTTCCCTTTACGCATATTCTAGCTAATTTTTGACTTTTTAGAACAGATTTTATATTTGCAACGTTTTCTTACTCATAAAAATTCAACTTTAATAAAATCATATTTTCTGCCAGGTAACCTGCACAACTAACACGTTTCCTCGCAATTTTTCGTTTCCATTAACTTCACAACTTATTGCAATCTTCCCAATTAACATTTCTCTTCTTTTAAATAAGTGTATAACCTCAAATTTTCGAATTTTCTCACCTAGTAATTTGTAAATGTGTACTTTAATGTTGTAATTAGACTACCATTCCTTACTTTGACTGAATTGGGAATATTTAAATTTGATTTTGATAGCACTGTGATGCACAAAAACGATTAGATAAACAAGATAAATACACACAGGCCGCTGAATTTAATTATATATCGAAATATCTCATATATTGTAAATATAATTGAATAGGAACAATATGTTGATGATTATTACAAATTCTATATTAGAAACTTTCAATAAACTACTTATTCTTAATTTGTAAAATCATGCCCAATACATTGAACTATAAAAATGACAAAAAATATCACAGTCTTCTGCAATACATGAATACATTAACAATGAATTAATAATAATACAAGAATGAGTATTTTTCTATTATATTTCTACAGTCAGCATGAGCTATACTAAAACATAATTGAAATATAGAATTAAAAAAAAAAAAAGTAATATGTTGGCATAGTTTCATTAAAATTTAGAAAAAAACGTAAAAATTAATGCTAGATTGTGATTGATTTAAATCATTTGAACTAAGACATTTAATATTCATTCAATTTCAATCAATGAACTTCCTGGCCTAACACTCGAAAAGTGTAATTGCGAGATAATTTTTGACCCGACCCAGGTGCCAACGCATTTCTGGGACTGGTCATACATGCTGGCAGCTGAAAAAATAATTAAGGAACTATGTACATTGTTATTTCATGGATCCTGCAAGGCACCGGTTGCAGGATTGTACCATGCGCATTCAGGCAAAATATATGAGGGTACGGTACACAATCTAATTGCTTTAATTGTTTTTATAATACCAATCCTAACTTGTTCAATGATTGATAGAAATGACATTCCACCAGATGTTCTCACTTAGAAAATCACGGTTTCAATGGATAGAAAGGGAATTGACATTTAATCGGAGTTCCCAGGCAAAAATCAAGTGTCACAAATGCATCCTAACTCATCCTATTGATGTCGCAGGTGTCTCATATCCTAGTGAGACGCTTTTAGGATGCTGATGTTCTGCAGATGTCTCATTAGGTTATCGCTGATGGATCTCATGAAATTACATTGAGATGCCATTTTAGAATTAATTTATAATTCAGCAATATAAGAAGTAAGAATAATTGAAATGTTTACCTTAAATTTATTATTGCCAAAATTATGACAAAATTGCTAAAGAATATATAGGATGTTTAAAAGCTATCGATCATACTGAATAAATTAATAATTACATGTCTTGTAATGTAATGTATTATCAATATTAGCAGTATTGTATTATTATGTGATATTTTTGACCATGCATATTATATTGCGTGTGTTCAATTGATTTGCTGTATGCATTGTTATATGCATCTGTGCAAAACAACTGGGTCTGCAGAATCTCATGGGGCCTATTTTAATGCTATACATTTGTAGTTTATTCATTGCTATTTAATAAATTTGCTAATGATGAACTGTTATATGCAGTTAAAACGCACTCACATAGTGTATTTTGTTGTTATAAATGACGTTGCTGTGCCGGTCATTCTGGTTGCTCTAGTAATATTTCTAAAATTTGAACAATATATTATCCGGTATCTGGCAGTCAAATTATCCGGTATATTCAATTCACTATCCAGCTACCATCCCTAATTCCTAGACTAAACAATTAAAAACGTCCAATTTAAACCCAAAAATAGGCTTGCATACATTCAATGCAAATTATCCCATTACACAATTTGCTGTTTCACTTTATCCATAGCTGAATTTTTTAGTCTTTTAAAACACCGCACTATGAGTAAATAAAACGATTTTAAAACACTTTATGCTAATTTCAATTAACGATGAATAGGGCATAAGGCACTATCAACACACATTTTAGAAAAATACGTTTAGAAATGGGTAATATGAATTTTAATTTTAAAATGTTACTTACCTGCAGTAATCTCCAAAGAAATCAAGTGCGCTGCCGTACTCTTTACGAATGTTGGTCACGTTCAAATGGCACGACTTCCAACGTGTTTCGATATCTCCATTGGCATTACAACTGGCAACCTCATCTGGAATGACCTTGTCTTTATTGTGCTCATAATCCGATCGTAGGACTACATCAGAAATTCCAGCCATGTAATACATATTTGGCATTCTTGCTGTGCAGAGAGTTTCGAAAGTAATTTCTGCCAAAGTTGCTTGTAATGTGTAGTCTGCTCCATCGAAGCATTTCTTAAGTAAAGAATTTACACAACCCGGGTCTGATTGAAGGAATTGCTCTTTCAATATTGTTCTAAAATAAGGTATCGTTTGGATTAAGGGAATTCGAAATTTATTTTAAAAAATAAGTCCTACATCTTTTTTGAACTGGGTATAGCTTATTATAACAATAAACAATGAGCTCCTAATGTATGAGATAATCATCAGCAGGGTTATTAATAATCCTGTGGAAGGATCATACTGTTTTCTGCTAGATAAGTTGGGACATCACCAGTAATAATTCGTTTACAATATTACTAGAAATCTGCTAGTTGCATTCGAATAAAAATGATTCTACACTTTCTGGTAATTGTTACTGTATGTTAATGATGTAATCATTAGGCTGTTAAAATAAAATTTTGCTTTCATTGTACTAATTAAATCACAAAACACTAATTTATTCTATCAATTATCTTAGAACTATTGCAGTGCGTTTGCAAAAAGCTAGATTCATTGTGTTAAACTTTCATAAGGTAATAAAAATATTACGAGCAGAGTCTGCTTGGATTAGGTGCCTTATCTTTTTCAGCATCATATTTATCTGCGAAGTTTCGGTAGCAGGATTTGGTAATGGGGTAATTTTCTTTGTTAAATAAGCATTCTTTAAAATTTTTGATCCCCAAGCAACCTAAAAATAGTTGTAAAAATCACCAGTCAGAGTTGGAAGTGATCCACTTTTTCTCGGGCCATGACCAACCGGATCGGACTGCCTATTATCTAAGCTCCCAAAACCTGGACCGGGGTGGGTCTTAATTTCAATCAATTGCGGTGATTTGCGGGGTAAATATATTATTGGTTTTACAAACAGCTGAATATTTGTGAAATTTAGTGTTGTAATTCAGTAAGAAAAATAAATTTATTATTGTATTGTAATTCGTAAATACCACCATGTATGTCAGTTTTATTTTTAAGATACTAATTTTGAAGAGTTAGTAAACGTCATTGCGATTTCGGCTTTTGCAAAATGCAGCAAAAAGGATCTTGTCTGTGTTTTGTCTGTGTTTAGAGACTTTTCAGAAACAATGGACTGATTTTATCAAAACCTCCGGAAAGATAATGCCCAGTGTCATCCAATCCGTGGTTCATATAAGAAATTGCAATCATATGCAAAATTTAATGAAAAGACTGCCAATTATTCCATGTGACTCAGTTGTATATTTAGATGAGCATTTTTGCAAGAACGATTCTGACTAAGAATATCATTGCTTATTATTATATACCTATCATTATTATCACTATTTTGATTATTATTATTTTTTCTTATACACTATTAGACAATTAAATTTTATTAATTTAAATTAATGCCAATTGGTCCATTTTTATAGTACTTCTCAAAAAAATGTTCTCCAATTTTTCGATTTGCTACACCAAAAGTAAGTATGTTAAAAACTTCGAATAAAATCTACACAGTGAAATTGAAATACTAAAGTTGAAATTTAGAAAAGTATGTATTACTATGTATTGTAAAACTTGAAAATGCGTTTGTTACTTTTCAACATATTGTTTATAACTTATATAGCATTCAGTGCATTTACGTTGATTTGCATGCACTGTTGCATGAGTCAGTTTTTTCTGCTCATCTTTGACTCAAGCCCTGTCCAGCTCATGTTGATCTCTAGTCTGTCTAGACTCCCCACCTGGGGTTTGAAATGCAGGTCTCAAAATATATGTTTCTAAAAACAATAGGGCTAAGGTGTTAAGTTATTACTACGAATACGAAGGTAAAGAATATTAAACATACAACAACGTAGCTGTGAGTTGCAAGATCATAGACTACATTTTAGTATATAATTGTGGATTTATCATTTAGAGAATTGTGGTGCGTTCTATTCTAGATAGGGTGCATTTAAAAAATTTAGCACTTCATTTTAGTAGTCTACTATCTAAAAATTTTAATAACTAGTGTGCCCTGCTACATATCTCTGAATAAGGCTAGGCCTTCCTGAAATATTTGTCTCATTATTTCAATTGCTTACACTGGCGTATAAAATGGCAACAGTAGAACGTTTATCAATATATATGACTGTTATAAACGATATCAAGATAGAGAAGACAATTTTAGTAGAACACATTCAAACTAGTATAGGTTTTTCCGTCATGATATTAGTAAGCATTACAAACCCATCTATTCCAGTGAAACTAAGCTTTTGAACAAAATCTGTTCTCTAATTGACACATCTCGAAAAGTGGAAAAAATCTTTTTGAAAGACTTTGAGAGCATATAGAAGTTATATACAAGCATTTGACGTTCATCACCGTTTTTGTGAAATAAGTATATGTTTGTGTTTATATGTATTTTATCAATTATTGCGTGTATATCGTTTATCGCAAACATTTGTTGGCTCGTATATACTCGTGTAATTAGTAACTCATTTCATTATTCCTCACGGTTAAAAAATAATTTATTAATTCAACAATATTTCAAAATTTTTATATCCAAACAAATTGCTATTTAACCTATTCAGGATGGACATTTGCATTTGAGCTATTTCAAATATATTGACTGGGGTAAAACTAATTTATCTAGTGGTTCCTACACGCATATTTTTCATTCAAACATTTAAATACAGAATTTTACAGCAAATTTGCAAAATTCAGGGTAAGGAACGTTTGACAGAATGATTAAAATGAGCTAAAATTTTAAGAAAAAATTTAAAAATATATTTGTTTTTTTGAAAAAGCGTTTATTGCAAAATATTCCCGTCTCAAATTTCACATAAACTAAAATATGACAGGTGAGATAAAATTATCTCATGCCATCCAAAAGAAGGCTAGCAAGTGATTTTAGGTACTAAAAGAAGAAGGGAAAAAATTCAGTAATGTTTTCATAACATAAACGAAAAATATTTGATAATATTATTGTAAGTTCTAAAAATTGTAGTTGTTTATTGTTACTGGATTAAATATTTTTTATTTTTATTTGCCTATAGGCAATCATCAGTGAAATCGGCAACATAAACTGATTTTTTCCTGAATTAGTTTTGTTTAGTTTGAGTGTATTCAACCTCTAACTACATTAATCTTTTTGTGTACCGTGAAAGTATCCAAAAACGTTTCTGTATGTACATATGAGAGTGAAATTCGTGTATTTTTTCGGTAATCGTTTATCGTTAAGAATACACTGGTTAAGTAGTATGGGTGATCAAAATTTTCTTGAGAGGAAGATATCTATAGACCCTTTATCAATTGAATACATCATTTTAACAGTGATTTGAGAGGAGGAAAATTAGCCCAATATCTTTAAATGTAAAAAATCACGAAAAAGCATGTTGGTGCTAGAAACATGAGATATCATCAATTGTTTTGAAATTTGCTAAGATACTCTTGGATCATTATTTTTCCTCCAGTTCAATTTTGCTTAAGTTGTGGAAGAAGTGCAAACTTCTACGCAATCGATATTTTATTGGAAAAATGTCTTTTCTATTATATATAATAAATAATAAAATATATATAATAAATGTCTTTTATATATATATATATATTATGAAAGATTTATTCAGCAAACATGTTTCGCTACATACGTATAGCTTCGTCAGTGCATATAGAGTATAGAGGGAAAGTTTAGAAAAGTTTAAGAATGCTAACATGGTTTAATTGTCTATTTAAAAGTTTTTTACGTTGTTGTTTTATTAATAATGCTTCAGTGATCTTGGTATGTTTGTTCTTTGTTAATATTTTAAAATGATCTTTTGTTGCTTGGTGATGATGTAAGTAAATTTCTGATGTTAGGTGACCTCTTAGGTGTTCTTTAATTCTAATTTCCAAATGTCTTCTTGTCTCCCCGATGTATGAGGCGTTACACTCATCACAAGAATATTTATAAACANTATATATATATATATATATATATATATATATATATATATAGGCTTCAATTACCAAGTAGTAAGCTCAAACAAAATAACGTAGTTGAAGAAAAATATTTCGCCGTTTTCTATTTCGTCGTTATTCAGTTAAAAAGTTCTTTTGCAAATTTGAAAGATTTGATAGCGTAAATATAGCAGAACAATGCTTATCAATTTAGAACATTCTTAAATGATTAGAATACAATAGTTTGATAAGAAATGAGATGCATTAAAAATGAGATGCAAGTGAACAATTTTCTAATCAATAATCCATATTTCTTAAAAATTATATCAGCCTTGATTGCGTATATCTAACCTTATTCTTGGCTTATTTATCGTCTCAAATTAGTGAGAATAGATTCGCATGTTTAACTTTGGTAAATAAAGCCATCTGTGGGCAGAAAGCATGTAAAAGGTCAAAAGGCATTGATTATATTTGATGATGGTAAACTCTCTCACTTGATATGCTAAGGCACTCAACATTTGATATCTCGACAATGAAAAACAATACTTTGAATAATAGTGACCACATCCAATGGCAAAGACGTGTTTATACCCAATCTTCGGCTCGACTCATAAAATCGTTGAATGAGGCTCGTTTTATCTCGGTATTTTTTTAAAAATATTTTGCTCAAAGAATTTTTTACATAGCTCTTCCTATTATTTAATAAACATTTCTTAAATAAGATTATAGGAAAGGCATACTGACTGCAAAAAATAAGAAAAATCTCCATAATCAAATTAATAAGCAGAACAATAAACTTCATTTGCCTAAAATAGGCTCGTTTTGGGCTCGTTGTATATCAAATACTGTGCTCAAGCGCGGCTCGGCTCGGTAGAAGCTCAGCTCGTTGACAAGTCTGAATCTAAATTTACAATATTTGCTCTACACTGGTTTTGTACATGAAAGTGTGTTATTCGCTGAAAGTGACACACAACTTAAATACTTTCAATATGTCTTAAAGATAGAGAGACCTCAAATCTCAGAATGAGAAAATTAGTTAAAATAATATAGATTTAATGGAAAAAAAACTATTAAAATTAACCTATTAGTAGCATTGTAGGCCTTAAGCAGGGGGTTTATAATTTACGTACTAAAGTGAAAACCAAAGCGATTACAAATTCACCCATGCATGCAGTAAAACCTCTGCAATTTTCCGCTTCTTCTACACCCTGATAGTATTTTACTGATTCTGTCATTGCATAGTTGATAAACAACTGCCAGTAATCACCTGCTCGACTCAGAATATGATTGGCTCAGCCAGAATACTTAGTGTATAAGAAGTGCGTCTCTTTGCAGAAGTACTTCTGTGAAATTAACCGTACATAGGTTCATAATAAAGCATACAATTTGGGAAATTTCTCAATTTGCTTTTGTTGCCAAATTGATTACAGAGAAAAACAGCTCATATTTTGCAATAAACTTCTAGAATTTTTGAGATTACTACGGCATTCGCCTCCTAAAAACAAAGAAAAGATGATATATTTTTTCTACAATTTCTTTTCAAACTTACAGGGAAATTATCACAATAAAATTGTTTTTGTCCCATTTTTTAGTCCAATTTAATTCCCAAATATAATGACACCTTTTGTGAGCAGATATATTTGTTAATGTATTTTATATTTAACGGAATTTCTTATATAATTCAAGTAAATATTTCAAAAAATTAGGTTTTAAAAAATACTGTGTCAGTATACTAGATTTGGAGATCATATACAAAAATGGCATTCAAAACAGGTTTCAATATTAGAAAGATCATTGTATTATTCATTCAAAGTTCACTTGATTTGAGACACAGTCAGTATTCCCTACACTGTAATAGTATTTATACGCACTTATAAAACTTACATTGTAATGAAAATGCTGCAAGCAGGATCAGGAGACTCCGATTGTTCATCATAAACTGTGCATGCGTTAGATATGAGAAAGCATGTAATGTTTGATCAGGTAATGTTTACCATAAGCTTAGAAAATGTTTGTCTACCATTGCGCATTTCTATTTAAATGCACAGTCTCTCTCCACTTATCAATTCTCAGCAAGTATAAATCTATTGCTCAACGCCAATTAGGCACTAATTACGGTATATTTAATTACCTTAATAAAAAATGCTGGTCTGTATGTCTTTAACAACTTAACACACGTAGTTAAAGCATAAACTACATAAACTTAAGTTTACTGGGTGGCATTGTTTTAAAGTATGATTCCATTAATTGCGAATAATTTCAAATATTTATTTAATATACAGAATATTTTTTAACCTTACTAATATCTTCTGACAAAAGATTTTTAATGGAATTACTGAGACGAAACGCATAAGAAATCGGAATTTTATAAGCAAATTTGAATTGATAACCAAAATTAATTTGGAATGCTCTTGAATTGCAAAATATATACAAGCCTGCTTAGGTATCATCAAAGTCTTAAAAGTCTTGTATATCTTACAATGAAACATTGATGTCTAGTAAGCTTTATATGTTTTGTGGATCTTTTAATATGTATGTTTGCAAGTAATAAAAAGTGGGACGAAAAAATATTTTTAATATTATGAAGATAACTTATAAATTAGTGAAAATTTAGTTAGAAAATTGAAATTAAGCTTCTGAATCATAGGATATTAATTACAATCCAAACTTCTTAGACAATGAACAAATCATTCAAAAAATTAAAGAAAATATGACTATTTAAGGCTTTATGTGAGACAAAAATATTTATTCAATCTTGATTTTGAAAATACTCACTCATATAACAGATCTGCAATTTATAGTTTTCAAATTCACAAAGTAACTAACAAGTTATCAAAAAATCCCAGTAACACGAACTTGGAAATTTCTACAAAATTGCAAGAAATAATGCAAGAATTCCTAAGATTTGATAGTAAATTGCATGTTCTTGCATGTTACAAAAATGAGAAGTGAAAATTTCATGAGTGGAATTGAAAATTCTTCTGCTATAAAATTGTATTTTGTAGTTTCATATCAATAATAATTTTATCCAGTCATTGCACTACTACGAATATATAATTTGCTTATTTATGATTTAGAAAAGAAAACAACATTTATTGCAGTTTAACGCTTAACTCGTCTAGTGTCTCTTCCTTGTTAGTTAGTAGCGTTTTTAGAGCCTTCCCAGACTTCTTCAAAATGGAAGTTCGGAAAACTCTAAGAGATTTCAAAAATATCAAGGTGAAAAACATTTATCTTTAATTACAATATATATATATATATATTTCTAAAATACATTTAGTTAATCATACTTTTAGAAAGAGTTTATTATTCCAAGCGATTGTCTATCCAACACTTAAAAAGTCAGTAAATTGTAGAATTGGTGTATTAATAGGAGTCTGATTATTTTTGTGCCAGTTCTCTGTCATATGTTTAAGTCAATAATTCCTATAAAGTTTCCTGATAGCTACATTTAAATAAGAGTAATACTTTAACTTCCCAGAATCAAATAGAATTTAATACCCTATTGTACTTATGATATAGAAAAGAAAACAACATTTGTTGCAGTTTAACTCTTTGATATATCAAAGTCAAATTATGGTAATACAGCACCACAGCCTCTGGCCGGACCAAAGACAGTTCTTCTTCTTCATCAATGGCTTCCAGTTTCAGAGGTGATGACATTGTCTTTAACCAGTGCTTACTCTGTATATTATTTTCTATCTCCGTATTTCTCAAAATACTTTAGTTTCACATCACATGTAAAATATAATGTAATAAAAACCCTAATCGCAATAAAGGTGCATTTAATAAAATGCTTATTTAATTATGGCGCATGTTATGAACAAATGGCAAAGTCATCTTTTCTACTTGATTATCCATAATATATCTACACTAAATTGACTTGGCATGTGAAGAGCGCTTTTGGTGACAAGAGTCTTCCCCCTACCAAACAGCCCCTACTAGCTCCCTCAAGCCCTATTCAATTATCTGCATCAGTAATACAATAGATAAAAATACTTAAACAACTATTGGTGAAAATGGTAGAACTAAAAGGGTAAGTTATCAGAGTAAGAAAACAAAACCACTGTTCAAAGAAATAAATTTAGAAATTAAAAATTAATGTTGATTATTGATAGTACATGCTAAGCCTTTAGCAATTCATATTTCACCTCTCATTCTGAACTTAACACCCAGACAGTTACAATGATTACGAAAATGTTGGAATAAGGGGTTGACAATACAATATTGCTTAATTTCGAAATTATAACAGCCCAAAACATAAAATATCAGTTTTACTATAAGCATGCAAAAAAAGTCATTGCATTTTATGTATAGTAATTCTTTCACTCACAATTTTAGGAAATCCTTCAATAGAGCTACTGGGAAATGACTCTTTGTTTTAAACTTATGGTTTATTGCTTAAAGTTCTCACCATTTACCAAGCAGAAGAAGTTAATTCTTCCATTGTTTATGAGCATATTACAATTATGTTTATACAGGCTCAGCGAATGACAATCCCCAGAATTTTAGTGATATTAATGAGATAATGTAGTAAGCACTACAAAAAATAATACAAGAGAATATGGAGAGTGCAGAAAGGCTAATAGATCAAATTGAAACCAAAAAATTTCAAACTGAAAATGAAAGATTAGTTGTCATTAAGGAAATGAGAAAAGAAATTGAGAGTGAATGAAAAAGAAGCAAAACTTAAAATAGAAGTTTATTTAATCCAAGTAATCAGCAAACAGGTACTAAAACTCAGTCAAGAGGAAATGGAAAGATAAATACAATGACATGAAAACTTTAGAAAGCAGATGCTGAGCATTAGAAAGATAATTAACAGATGAAGAAATATGATATTAGAGAAAATTAACAACTGAAATTTAGAAATTAATCATGGAAACACGGTGGAATTTACCCCATCAAATTTACCATTGATTTTGATTGGTGAATTTATATAATTTTGTAGAAAATATGAATTGTCAAGGTTTATTTTTCAACTCTTGAAAATTTCTTGGAAATTCACTGGAAATGGATCACAATTGAGATGCCCCCTACTGCTCCAGAAAATGTTGCGTACACCCCTGCAATAGTATAATATGACCTTATGTAACTTAGAATTTCATTTCTCTTAATTCGTTCAATATTATTTTAGTTTTCACTGTTCTAAATCAAAGTTAATGGCAATTCACAAGATTCTGAAATTCTTATTGTTCATATTTATTCTCAGAAATATAAAATGTTGTGTATCCTAACAATTAGGGTGAGACCAAGTTTCTAAAAGAATTGAATCCATTACTCGTATCTTTTAGTAATTTAGTTGTAAATGATAATACATATGGCTATTTTTACATTAAGGAATTGAATTGCTCATGAAATTTTTATTTGAATAGAACAGAAGGCATCCACAATGCAATTTAGCATGGATTTAGGTCAGGTTAGAGCATCCTTCAAACAAGTTTTCAGTTTATTATTGTAAGTATTAAATATAGTAGAACTGACTTCCAATATTGCACATGTCCTCTACAGCATGCAGATTTTTCAATTTTTCAGAACTAAAGGTGTGCAGATATGTTAAAATGCCAGTTTTTAAGAAGTATGTGAAAAAAATCGTTCTTTAAAATGTTTGAACAATTTAGGTATTCTATGAAAACATTAAGAAGCGTTCTCCTATTCCTATTTTCAAAGTAATATTAGTTATTACTAAATCTATGTAGTGAAGTCTCGAAAGGATTGCTTTTCGAACCCCATACAGAATTTGTACAATCGCAAGACTTCATCATAACGAAAGTTATTTTAAAAAAAAATTTTACTATTAAAATTGCCAAAAGCGGGTTAATTGACCCACCCTACTATTTTAAAGTGTAAGTTGAAAAAACATCAAATCCAAAAAACCAAAATCCAATATAAGGTTGTGCCTTTTACCAAAAGTAACGCACTGGTAGTGTTTATTCTTGAACCATTCAAAAATAAATTTGTAACTAGAGGAAATTATTCTCACTAATTGATTACCAAGTATAATTAGTTCATATATTAAAGAAAATCATTAGTAATATTTGGATTTTGTTTTCTTAATTCAGAATAACTGAATAGCTAGTAGTTAAACGAATTTTCGTTGTAAATTTAGAATTTACATTAAGAAATTACAGAGATAAGCAGGAACATGATAATTTTGAGGCCCAATTTCCACAGGTATGAAGTGAGTCAACTTATTAGCATAGAAGAGTAATTGAATTGGTATTCTCTCCATGCCAAGCTGAAATAAAAAGTGTAATTTTGATTAAATATGTTACAAAATTCCATTCTTCTATACAATAATGTGCAGAGTTAATTTTTTAATGCCTACTATAGGAAACCCGTTACTAAGCATAAGTATATAAAATGATACCAGTTTTACATCGAAATCGCAAAAAAGATCATGCTAACTGTTACTTGCCTTGCATTAATTATTTTTAAAAATATCTTTGGCAAGCACCGAATACATTTGATAGCATCAACAGAAACACCTATAAAGCAGAAGAAAATTTTCTAAGTTGAACATATAGTACCAAGTTAGAGAAATTATGCGCACTGCAAAATTAGACCATTATCTGAAATTCATTTAGCTAACAAGTGAACAGTACCCATTATATAGGTAAAGTACATATAGGTTATATTTTATTATTCCATATAGGTATAGTTGTTTATATTTGCTTGCTTCAAAATATAAACCTCATTCATTATTCTTATAATAATTTCAAACAATTTAAGAAATCCTTTTTTTGCATAAGTAGATTGATTTACAAAATAAAATATTTAATAATCATCAAATTTACAGTTTTTAAGTAAAAAAGGCTTGTCAAACAATAAAAAAATGAGTAATGCCATAATAATTTAAGTTGGAAAGGGCAGTTTGGGTCAACTGACCCACTTGGAGTTTCTAGTAAAAATACATATAAAAATGCTTCAAGCATTATTTTTAAACTTTAAGTTGTCTGTTTACAAAAATATAAAAGTCTGAATATTTAAGGAAACATTGTAAAAATTATTTATACGACAGCAAAAAATTTTATAAATTGGTAAATTGACTCAATTTCCTCTTCTAATGTTAAATGGCAAGACTTCAAGACTTCCTTACCAATAGCAGTTGTAAAGGATAAATTTTGGTCATTACTTTTTTGAACAAAATGTAAGTAATGATACCTATTTGGATTTTCTAAAGAATATTATATATGAAGAGAAAGCACATCATTTCACGTACAATTTTGCACAAAGATGGTGCACAAGCCTCTGGTAGCTCAATGTGCAAGAATTTTTAAAATCAGAATTTTGTGAACCCTGGTATGGAAAAGATGAACCAATAATGAGGAGTACAAGAAGTCCTGGCTTAAGCCATTAGACTACTTCTGCTGAGGTTATTTCCACGAGAAACTGTAAAACCCTACCGGTAAAAGATGCCATCAAGTAAATGGCAATGTCACATTTGATAGAATCTAAAAGTTTGACAATTCTGAAAAGATATCCCTTGTGCACTAAGCATGAGGGATCTTATTTTGAAAACCATCGCATCAGAGCTCTTTATGAGGAGATTATTCGTGGATATAAGGGAGGGTTAAGGTGCAAAAATATCTTTGCAGACTTCACTACACCGATTCTCTATTACTAATATTGCTTGAAAATAGGAACAAGAGAAGGCTTCTTAATGCTGTCACAGAACACCTAATTTCTTCACATACTTCATGGAAAGACGATTTTTTCACATGCTTCTTAAAAACGAGCATTTTAACTTATCTACACACCCTCATTTGTGAAAAATTTAAAAACCTGAGTAGTATAGAGCGCATGTGTAATATTAGAATTCTAGCATTTTACCATATCTGCACATCTTCAGTTCTGAAAAATTGAAAAATCTGTATGCTATAGAGGACATATAAAATATTGGAAGTCAGTTCTACTATATTTAATACGTGCAATAATAAACCGAAAGCGAGTTTGAAGGATGCTCTAAGCTGACCTAAATCCATGCTAAATTATATTGTGGATGCCTTCTGTTCTATTCAAATAAAACCATCATGAGCAATGAAATTCTTTAATGTAAAAATAGCCATATGTATTCTCATTTACACCTAAATTACTAACATATACGACTAATGAATTTCAATTGTTAAAAAAATTACTTTCCCCACTAATTTGCAAGCATCAAAAACATTTTTTATATCCGAGGTGAACGTATACATGATTCATCAAAAATGCGGTACGTCACCTTCAAACTTATTAATTGGCATGTAATACTCCACGAATTCGTGCATTTACTCAGCTTGCGTAATTTTTTGGCAATCAAACTCTGAAATTCATTATGCCTGTTAAATCATTTAAGAATATAGCATTAAAAACATTGTAAACCCCCACATTTTTTCGGCAAAGCCCTATCGAGTTCAGCCCTCATTTCAATCGCAACACGTCGGCCCGAAGCGGAATTTGTTAAGCAAGATTCGAATAAAATAGAGTTTACAATACCACTTAGCCATTATAACAGAAATACCATAAAACCACCTATTTTGCAAATTTATATCACATAGATTTTGGTATTTTCTATCATTACCAATATCACTGTTAATGTTGAAATAAACTCATTAAAATGAATAAACACACTTAATTTTTGCAATGCTGGAAATATTAGCAAGGTCAGCATCCATGAGTTGACAACTTATCTCCTTGAAACATTATTACGTATATGAATCGCATTGCTTAAGTTGATTACTCAATCTTTTATGTTTTCTTAATAGTGGATCTTCTGTGTTTGAATTTATTCAGTCTCTAATAAGGCTGTCATCCAAGTTGCAATTTTTTTCCTGCTACATTAGCAGTGCAATTGTAAGACTACTTAGAGTGCAATAAAATGTATATCTCTAAACACTTTCATTACACTTAAGGTTAAATATTTGTCAATTATTCATTAAGTCAAATGAATTATTTCAACTAGTTTTGTAGCTTTGATAATAATTCTTTAGAAAATTAATTTTATTATCTCTAATATTTTAATGAAAATTCATATCATTGAAATTGAATTTAAACAAAAAAGCGAGCAAGTGTGATAATGAGCAGCAATTAAAACTATCTTCACTGATTTTATATTAGACATTTAGAAAGTCATAATTTGGGATATAAACAAAACAGAGATGAACATAGGCGAAATTTTTACCCAAGCCTGCCCGATCCAGGAGTTCTCAGCGTTGGGATATTTAAATGAAAAGCAATTCGACCCACTTAGGACAATTTTTTGTTCCTTGAGAAAATAATTTTCATATTTTCTTTATGCTAGACAAAATTAGAGTATGGCGGCCAACCCCGGCTCAGACGCGGCCAAACACAGTTCGGCCCTCTCCGGCCCAAATCCATCTCTCAAACACATTGCAGACATAAAAATATTATTTTGGTTGATACATTTGTATAATTTTTGTTTTATATTTTATAGTGAGTGACAGAATTATTAATTTAGCTCTTCATCGGTACTTGTGAATTGGAAGCATTGAAAAAGAGATCACCAACAATGGTCTTATCCCACTGGCAAAAAATAATCGATCTTCTATCTGCCATGTTTGGCCACGAATGATCAGTACACAAGTATTGTCACCCAATCCCATTTTAGAATCAATATTTTCCCGAGAGCTCTATAGTTCATCAATAACAGTGATTGAATTGAAGCTATATCCAACGCTGGAGAAGAACGATAGAAGAGACGAAGAAAAATAGCGTAGTGGCAGCAATTTTATAAGTTTTGCCTCAATTACACATTTTTAAAATGCTTGACCAACAATTTTTTTATAGCAGCTCACAGATTAAAATATAACACAATGCCGGTACTTCTATTTATAGCTCAATTGTATACAAATATCTAACTAGGAACAATGCATCGCCCAGAACAGTTCTTTTCTGAAGTATATAATTAAAAGTTACTAAATTTTATTTTACTGTTAATATATATAATAATAAAAATATATGCTGAGAAAATGTTTGATTAAACTGATGAAATAATTTTGTTCTAATTTATATGCAATTGTAATAAATCACTAAGCAACTACCTACTGAACTTGAAATGCTGGCGTTTTTATACGTCTAATGTTTCGGAAACCAAAAATATGAATAATAAAATTACCAATTTTGCGAATTAACATTAACTTTGTTTTAGAACAGTGAACACTAAAAAATATTGAAATAAATTAGGGAAATTAAATTCTAAGTTATATTAGGTTCATATCATTTTGCTTCAGGGGTGCACGCAGGATTTCCTTATTCAGAGGGCATATCAATTGGGATCAATTTATATCTAATACCTGCAAAATTTGCAAAAATTGAAAATTATACCTGGAAAATTCATAGTTTTTGCAAAATTTTATAAATTCATCATTCAAAATCAATGGTTAAAATTTGACGGTGTACATTCCACCATTTTTCCTCTTCCATACGCCCTGTATTAGACAAAAGTAAGTCACTCAAGGAATGAAGAAGTATCACACATTCAAGCTTCTCTGAAATTGTCAACAAGAATGCAAGCTATTTCATATACAGAAATACATGTAGCCCTATGATATTATCTTGCAAATTAAATGTCATTTCTTGAAAGTTCAACTATGTAAAATGAAGTTCCACACAAAATACATATTTTTAAGCAATATATATTAGTAGTTCCCTTATGAAAACACTGTAGAAGCATAGCTGTTACATCATGACATTTCTGTTTTAATATTTCCAAAAGTAACTCAAATAAAACAAATTTGACATGTAAATAATATGCTTAAACAAAGAAATTTTGTCGCATTGATTGGCTTTGAATAAATGTATGCATTAAAAATTTGAATAAATTATGATGATTTACAACACTAAGTAAAAAATATTTTGAATGCAATAGATATCAGCTAAATTTATGTTGCTTTAAAGTATCGATTTGTTTGCGTAAACAAAATAAAATTTTCATCAATATTTCATAGTGAACAAACTGATGAGCACTTGCTACTCAACAACATTTTACATTTTGAAGTATTTTACTCTTCTGACATTTTTAGTGATAAAGTTCCTCACCTCACTGGTTCTGTATATCAAAAGTTGGACACAAGATCCTTGATGCCTTTTTAACATAGAACCGTTATTATATTAATTAATCATACATTTTTAAATTTTTGTAAAGTGAAATCTTTAGTTTTGCATTGTATTTCCATACTAATACTTGGCAAATGTTTACAATCTGCTTCCACAGCAATATCTTAAAAACGAATGTTTCCATTGTGGTTCCACATCAAAACACGAAAGAAATTTTTCCACTGTGTGGTATTTGCAAGATTTTGTGCAAACTTGCAAAGTCATCGTATGGAAATACATGATGTAGATGATAGGCTTGGAATCGTAGGGAACCTTCTTACTACTTTCTACATAGTATTTTGTTTGTCAAGCCAATGATATTTGAGTGGGAGACACATTCCATGCAATGATTCGCCACTCTGAATCAGTATAAATGTTCCGCACTTTGATGCAAAATTTATTGTCGAACTGCTTGCTAACAATTATGTAAGTTATTTTGTAGATTAGTTGACAATATTTTAACTATGCTTTTAATTTATTAAATTTTTTTTTAAAGTTCATAAATATAATTTCTGATACAACTTTACAAATTGTGCACAACTTTTTGATGTTTCACTTGATAGCCAGCTTTGCATAAGAATGCTATGAAGCAATGTATTACATTAGCTTTTGCGAATATAGACAGAATTTGGAAAGGCCTTGTGTAATTTTAATCATAACTTGTTTGACGAATGTTTGACGAAAAATATCTCAATTATTTTTATATAAATTTACTTGATTGTTTGTTTAGTAGTGTATTTGACAAAGTGATACACTGTCAAATATTGAGCAAAAATTGGTCATAAAAATTAATAAATATTCACTATCAATTTATGAGTAAAGACTATATGTTTATGAGGTAATATATATAAATAAAATTAATTAGAGTATCATACTGGCGATATGCAGAAGCAGATATCACTGTCAATATATTTGTAAATTGATTAATGATTGCAAATAAATTGTAAATATTAAATCATAATTTCAACGTGAATGTGCAAATATCCTTAATACTCTCTGTCATTAAGCATAATACAACATAAAGGAATTTTCCATAATTACTAATCATTTTCTCTCAAAAGCTTTGTTTAATATTATAATTAGTGCTCGGCTGCTTCCAAAAATGAACTCGCTTTCAGTATTTTACACCTCAAAACCGCGGCTCCGGTTTTTTTAGCTAACTGTTATTGTTATTAGAAAATGTTATACAAGAGAAATTAACCTTTCTAAAATGTATTTTCACAACGCTAATTTCATTTGTTAATTAAGTAAAACACAATTACTTTCAATTGCCCAGTATTTGGGGTTCCAAGAACACTGCTTTGTTTTTTTGGAAAATACATTCTAAGCTACTGCTTTTGCTAAAGACCGAAAGCTCGGTTTCTAATTTCTTCTCTAGGCTCGGTTTCAGTTGTGAATGAAAACCGCAGTTTCGGTTTTTTTCGGTATACCACCAAGCCCTAATTTAGAAAATATTACACATCATTTGTGAATATTGGATTTTACTGCTCCTCAAACCGATGATTTACTATTTTTGTTTTTTTTGCTACCCATTATATATATATATATATATATATATTTGTCACATACCATTTTATTTTAGATTTTTAATCGAATATGAAGTTGACTCTAAGAATTTTCTTCATTATTTGGCTGCATCTTCTTGCAACAGTATCCATTGTGAATTCTAGATCTCCAATTCAATTAGCAGAAAACCTTAATAAAAGATTTGAGCATAATTTTCAAGCTCAATATTCGAAGCGACAAATTACTCATCATCACTCTCATGGAGTAGAGGAAAATAACAGTTGAAAACATTGATTTTAAAATTCTATCTTTCAATTTGTTGCAACATAATGTAGCAGACTTAATAAAAATTTAATGCTAAGTTAACTTATGAAATCATATAAAATATTTGAATGAAATGAGCTACTGTATCATTCTGCTGACCATTGCGCCAAATATTTCAAAATACAATATCATGCGAATGTCATCTGTAACATAATCATTTCATTAGTTTGAAGAAATATATTTAATCGTAATAACATAGACATTTTTTACAATTTGCAATGGTTTCTATAATTTTTAAGCTTCTATAGTTCAATAAATAATAAGGATATCTAATATCTGAAAACATTTATCTCAGATTTTTTCATGTTTTGTATGAGACAATTATTGATAAACCTTGAATTTAATAACAAGCCATAGTTTAGAAAATTCAAAATAATATCTATTTTGTTCACTAAGTTTTTTTTACTGATTTCAGTCAATTTTGGGACGAGAATTATGAATTTGAATTCCATTTTTCACATAAACTTATACTCTTTGAGTAATTTGTATTCTAAATTTTAGGAAGCCTGCATAGCACTGCTTTGTTGAGCTAATGCGCATTGAGACATTGAAGTTAAACCTTCCTTGCTACTCATTTTCAACAATAATTCATTCACCTAAGTTTCACTGTTGTGATATGTCACATTGGGTATCAGAATAGGGAAAAAATATTTTTGGCATACTTTCATGCTCCTTGCATACTACATAGCAATCATGCACTGTACTTATGAAAATATAATGCCTTCTTATATATGCAAGACCTGTGTGAATTTCTTCTGTTACATATTTAAATATTATATCCTGAAAAATCAAACATTTACAAATATAGTGGTGATGCAAAAAAATATTCTTAAGCATATGAAATATCTTTAGGAGCTTAGAATTTATCGGGGTATTGGATTCTGGCACCTAAGTAATATATTATTGGCTATTTGAAGAACAGCCCTGACATTTTCTATTCTCATGTTTAACCGGAATCAAGAAACCACAATAGTAACAGTTGTTTTTATTGATAAGTAAGAGGTTTTCTCGTATATGGTGGCATTTCCGATTCCTAAATTCAATGAAGCTATTTAGACAATAAATTCATGATAATTACTAAAGTATGGTTTCTACAATAAAAATGACCTCAAAATTGTTTTTAGCAGCAAAAATTTGACCAGAAACACAAATAAGTACTCAACAAAGAAAAATTTTTTCACACAGTGCATTTAGTATTGCACATATCTTTCAAATTAAAGTATTGTATTGAAAAACATAATTTTGGTTCTGAAGAGCGTAAGGCAAACAAATTTGTAAAAATACTGAAATTGTTATTTAAATTTTGGAAATGAATTACTCTAGCTTATTGTTTTTCAAGTTTCTACTGTAACCCACGAAGTTGGTTTTTCTCATTTTTGCACATACATTTCTAAAAATCAAACAGCCATTTCTTTAAAATTTAAAGAATTTTCCTAGAAAGCCTATTCATTTATTAAGTTAAAAAAGCTGTGCCTAGTAATTTGTATAAAATATTTGAAAGGCTTGTAAATGATTCAAAATTAAACTATGAACACATGAATACTACCAAGACAAACTTCAAGCTACCTTCTTCTACAGTAAAAAAATAATGAACATAAAAGACTATATTTGATTATTTTTACAGGAAGGTTTTTATTTTATTAGTTCAATTTAGTTAGTATATAGTTGGTTAAATTCTGTTTTACAAAATCGTAAAATTGATTTCACTTCTGAAACCTTCTGGACACTAAATTCAACAGGAAAAGCCAATCGGGAATTTCTGTACTTTAAGAATTTATGCGGCAGACAACGTTCCTTCTCCACAAGCAGGACATCTGTAGAATTTCCATCACCATGTTTTATAAATTCGTCATATGTCTTCCCATTTTCTTCAGTTATAGTTCCATTTTGCTTCATGCCTACAATATCATAGAAACTACTCACCGCTCTCCCATCGGTTTTAGTGCACTTGCATGTAGTCACAGGACAATAAATTTTGAATTTGGGACCCATGTACATGTATGAAGGATGATTATATCGTTCTACAGAATGATCATTTGCATTGTATTGAATATGAAATACACGCCCTCTTCTCATCATTGTTGCAGTTCCCCGAAAGGAAGTTGTTTGGATGTCACATGAATGAATTGACTTTTTAGATTTAGGAATGATTTTAATAGGTTGGTAAGCCCTTTTGAATTCCACTTTACATTTCGTTAAAAGTGACTTAGGATCCTTAATATTTTCGATATCATACTGATATTCCTTTATTGGTGCTGAATTTATAGATTTTGTATATTTTGTAAATTTATAGGGAAGACATGATTTCTTTTCAACCAGCAACACGTATGTTGAATTAAGTTTATCGAGTTTATTGTATATGTCATAAAGATTCTCCTTTCCCGTAGAATTTTTTTTCATATTGAAAATATTGTAGTAGTTGCTTACAGGAAATTCAGAACTTTTTTTGCAATTGCAAGTCTCCAAAGCACATGTGATGCCAAATTTTCCATTTTTGAAAATGTACGAATGACTGGCAAGCATTTCAAAAATATGATTCTTTCCATTATACTGAAAATAATGCGAGAGCCCTCTTTTGATAGATGTAACATTTCCATGAACAGAAGTTGCTTCGATGTCACATGTTGAAACAAGCTTGTTTGATTTAGGCATGTTAAGTAATCTATCAACTTCTGCTCTGCATTTAGGCAGAATGCTTTCTTTCTGATTTGTTACTTTATGAAGTGCATATTTTATTGTTCTATACTTCAGATTATTTCGTTGCATGCTTAACTCCATGGGAAGACATTGTTTCTTATCAACTAGCATAACAATTCGTGAAGATCCCTTCATCTTGGAATATGATTCATACAAGTTTTCATTGATTTTAAGGCTTCCCTCATAAGTAAGATTAAAAATATCATATGGATTATCTGAATATTTTGATGTATCAGCCATCTCACAGCTGCATGTATTAGATTTGCAGGTAACCGCTCCTCTGTCATCGTAGTATATGTATTTCAAGTCATCAACAACTTCAACAAATTTGTGTTTAGCATTGTAATGAACTTTATTTGAAATCGAATCGTGAGAAAACAAACCCTCAATTGGTATTGTTGTAATATCACAGAAATGGATTAATGCCAATGTCTGACTCTTTCGTCTGCATTGAATATATTCAAAGCTAATAATGCAAGTGAAAAACAAAAGTAGGGCAAAAATGCAAGCAGTGACAACCCAAGCAGTCCTGTTCATTGAAGCAAAATTATAATGATTCTGAACAATGAGCCAACTAACAATACTTTGCATTATTTTACAGCCAAGCGTGATTCACACCCAGATTCAAAGCAAATTTGATTAATTAAGTGTAATTCTTTGTTACTTCTTAATCTATATTTTTTTGAATTGATGATAATGGAAATTTTGATGTTTTCATCAAATTCACTCTTTGCTTTCACAAATGTTTTAAAAAATCAAACGTACTGGATTTTAAAAATTTATTCTTTATTGTGATGGATGGGCTTATGATATAAATGAACAGACATTACTTTGAGCAGGCGGTGACAATGCGCGGCGATGTGAAGCAGGTGTCAGGTATCCAAATCACATTTATTTGTTATAGTAGAGCCAATAGTGGCTTGTATATTCATGATCATGCCCACAAATTAATATACTACATATATATATACATTTTTATATATAAGCATCCAATCAATTATATATATATATATATATATATATAGAAATATTAATAAATATCTAATATAAAAACCATTAACATGTACGAAATTCACGGGAAAATTTGAAAAAATGATTTCATTTAAGCAAAAAACTGATAGATGAATGAAATCAAGCTATGAGAATAAAAAAATG
>CABFPE010000093.1:1375145-1401697 GCA_900660155.1 Hofstenia miamia
ACCCTTACACCTAACTTAAGTGCACTTTCATGGTCTGGCACAGAGACCCTTGAATCGTTCCCTGTGATGTATCCAGACCACTACTAAACACCGCTCAATTAGTTCGACATTGTATTAAATAATCAAACCGTTAATAAGTTGAAAAATAAGAATTCTAAGTAAAATTCTTTATCAAAAGCTTACAGTAAGTTTCAAAGTATTTATAGTATTTCAAAAGAAGTAGCTGTCGATTTAAATTTTAAACTTCTGCCATGATGGCAGCGATAAAATAACATAAGCATCGTTTTGTCAAAAGTATTTTTATTGACAGATACAATTATCTTTTTATTGACATATATTTTATTCTTGGTTGCATTTTACAAATTAATCTGAAATCATAGCAACTAATTGAATGTAATATTTTTTAATTAACTTTCTTTTGATATTAGTCTCTTCTGCGACGTTTGCTGCTTTTTTCTGATTAATGTTGGATGATGCTACACAACAAAAGGTTTCTAGAAGAAAACCAGTGTTGGCAAGAGAAAAACCAGGAATTAGAAAGAATGAATAGACAGTTAATTGAAGACAACAACCTACAGGCGGGAGAGTTAGAACAACTCAAAGACAAATTGAGACTGCTATGCTTAACAGAAGAAGAGAATAGAAACGACATGCAATCTCACGAAATCGAATTCCAAGCCAGAAAAGACAGTGAACTACAGGCACCACATAGGCCGATCTGAAAGGAAGTAGCATTTGAAGAATCAGATGAAGATTCTGACGTTGAAAAACAAAAAATAATAAATGAAATCAAGAAAGCAGCGACAACACAACTGCAGGAGGAGGACATACGAACCAATCATAGAAAATTGAAATATGAGAATTTAATTCTACCACAATTAACAGCCAACAATACAATCCCATGCAAAGCAACACTACCCAAATTTCATGGGAAAGTATATTGTTATAATCCCACATTTGCCAAGTGGCTTCAAATGTACGAATTAACAATGGCGGAAAGGAAAGTGAGGCAACAAGCAGCAGCAGCAAGACTCCCACTATACCTAACAGGAGCAGCATCTCAACACTATTTGTTATTGGATGCAGAAACAAAAAGGGACTATCAACTACTAATAGGACTTCATTAACTACTACGAAAAGGAAAGCTTCAAGAAACAGTACTGAATAATCTTGAAAGCAACAAAAATGAGAAAAACTGATGATATCCTAAACTACATGCAACAAGTTGAGTGACTCTTAATGCTTAGCTCTAGAGGAAACAGCTATTTGAAATACGACTTGTTCTCACATATCTGCAAGGGTATGCCAGAAAGCATCAAAACACAATTTGAAATTAAATGCGATGTCAACAACAAACTAGAAAGAATGATTAGGAAGGCTGTCGATATATAAGCCACTACTGAGAACAATGCTTGGATATGTGTATAAGAGACAGGTACAGAGATGCACCAACATGGAAAAGCAACTTCAAGTCGCACACCCCCAATAAAAACTACTCTGAAGTGAAACAAGAGAAAATAATAAAAGTAAAGGGAAAGGATGGCAAAATGAGAAAAGTAAAAGAAAAGGATGTTAAATGGTTGCGGACATAAAGGACACAAAAAACCGGACTGCCCAAAGCAGATAAACGTCATTGGTGATGAAGAAGCGTACTACAATGAAGAGGACGTACTACAAACAGAAGACAAAATGGACAAAGCAGCACCAACCAATGAGGAGTCGGAAAACTAAGTAGAGCGCGACTCATAACAACTGTGCAGCAATAATGATCCTAATGAACCTTGACATGATGAATACGATAACAATAGCCATTAACAGAGTGATGACAAAAGCGACAATTGATACCGGAGCAGCAACATCTATAATTACTGATGAATGCACTACGAAATTGGGATTCCAACAAGAAGATATGAAGAATCCTAACAAGAGATTAATTAACATGTCAGGGGATTATATTGACATGAAGGGAATAAAAAACGTTGCACAAATGAGAACAAATATGACGTTTGAACAACCTTTGGTGGTGGTGGATACACACAACAACACATTACCATATGAAGTCATACTAGGAAATGATTTTCTGACTAAAAATGGTTGTGTCATTAACTACATGAACAAAACAATAAAGGTAAAAGAAGAGGAAATGGAAATCAAAGAGGAACAGGAAAAACAGAGAACAATCACATTTCAACTGCAAGAAGACATTCATCTACAGCTGCATCAGTGGAAAATGCACACAATCAAGACAGAAGACAATATCACAGCTGATATAATGCTATATGACAATAAAGGCATTAACACCAAACGAGTTTTGATGCCGTCTAGCATTTGTACAATAAAAAATGGAAAAAGGAAGGGTACCAATACTCAATGCTATGAACTGGAACGTGAATCTGAAAAGATCTCAAATAAGAATATACGGAAAATACATTAGACTCATTTGGAAGGCAATGGAAGACAACAATGGAGCAAGTAATTTGCATGGTCAACTCAAGGACTTGCAAAGGAAAGCAGATAGCACTCCACATGGCTGACTCAAGGGCGAGTGGACGAACACCATCGAAGTCGTGAGTACTCCCAAAAGCTGACTCAAACACGTTGGGATGAAAGCAGAAGAGGAAGATACACACAGGATACCTGAGATAAATGATGAAGATTATCAACATCTAGAAGAATGAGACATCACGCAATTAAGAACACTTCTAGAAAAGCATAAATGTATATTCAACTTTGGAGAGATAAGTGTTGGTCAGGCAGTAGGCAAAAACACAAAATCGTCACAACAACTGACAAACCAGTCAAACTGCCAGTCAGAAGAGTACCCGAGCAGCTAAAGGAAGAATACAATCAGATACTAGAAGAACTAATTGACAATAAGATCATCCAGCTGAGTGAAAGCCCATATGCAGCACCAACCGTGTTTGTAAAGCAGGGAAATAAGTACTGACTATGCATTGATTTCCATAAACTCAACAAGGTAACAAAGAAGGATTTGTACCCCTTACTGTGAATAGAAGTCATGCTCTACAAAGCCAGTAAACATAAATATTTCACAACTCTAGATTTATGTAAGGCCTATTGGCAAGTGAAAATGGAGGAAGAGGACATAGAAAAGACAGCATTCATAACCCCATACGGGCTGTACGAATGGATATATATGGCGTTCAGACTCTGCAATGCACCAGCAACGTTCCAGAGATACAAAACGAAGGTACTTAAGAACAAGACACATCAAATGGAAGAGGGAGTCGACGCCTATATAGATGACATCATAGTCACAAGTGACACAGTCCAAGAACATCTGGAAAAATTAGAAAGGACACTAACTATCTTGGAAAACGCGGGACTCTGAATTAACGGAAATAAGTGCGACATCCTGAAGGAAAAGATAGTGTTCCTTGGAAGAACGATAGAAAAAGGGAGGATATGCATGAAGGACAATGCCAGAGAGATGATCTGGAAGATAGAGAAACCAAATAATAAAAAGGATATACAGAGAATCATGGGATTTTTCAATTACTATGGAACCTTCATCCCAAACATAGCTGGAAAAACGGCAAAGATGACTCGATTGATGAGGAAGGCAGTTCCATTTGTATGGACGTGGCAAGAACAGGAGGAACTTGACAACATCAAGGAAGAGCTCGCGAAATTACCTTCCCTCAACACACCTGATTACAATGAGAAATTTATATTAGATTGCAACGCAAGTAAGGTGGCAATTGGAGCAACATTGGGCCAAATAAGAAATGGGAAAGAAGTACCCATCCAGTTCTTCAGCCACAAGCTAAGGGCCAGCAAAGAGAACTACGGCTCCACTAAAGTAGAAATGCTCGTGCTGATTGAAAGCATCAAAAAATTTCAACACTTCCTCATAGGAAGGGAGTTTAGAGTACAAACAGATAACAGCGGTCTGGCCTGGTTGAAAAAATTTTTGGGAGACAAATCCAGAATAGTGTCCCAGTGGATTGAGTATTTAAACAAATTCACATTTACAATTGAACACAGAAAAGGCACATTACACAACAACACGGATTTCTGGACATCACTCCCAGAGTACCAAAGAGATGCAACAAAAACAGATGGAGAAAAGAAGCAATTTCAGTTCCTGCTGCACACTGAATACGAGGGGCTGCCAGAGATAAATGTTGATAAGAAGGGTCAAGCAGTGCTACTGATACTCATAAGAGAGGAAATAACAGAACAAGAGATAGTGGACAAACAAAAAGACGATATAGTCCTAAGCGAGATTATGAAAAAGATTAAAGAACTGCAAACAACATTATCTAAAATAACTGCAGGATATTATGAACATTACAAGTGGAAGATCAACAAGAATGGACTGCTATATGTTGAAGCCAGAAATAACCAAATCACAATACTAGATTACTTCAAGAGGGAACTAATACGGAAGATCCATGAGAAGGGCCACTTAGGAATAACACAGACAGAGAAAACATTTAATGCTCGTTTCATAACAACAGATTAAACATAAGTCGTGGAAGACATCATTAACAAATGCACGACATGCCTCCTAAACAACAAACAGCATTTTCCAACACAATGAGCACCACTAGAGAAAATCATCGCGACGCAACCCAATGAAATAGTTCACATAGATCTGGAGATGCTATCAAAAGACGCCGAAGGGTATCAGTACCTACTAGTAATGGTGGACAACTTCACCAAATATGCGAGAATGGTCCTGATGCAGAACACCACAGCAGAAACCACAGCTGAGCTAGTTTTAAAAGAATGGATATTGAGACTGGGACCAATGGAGACGATCATAACAGATAAAGGGCCTCAATTCGAAAGTGGACTTTTCCAAGAAATGGCAAAATTATTGGAAATCACAAGCGAACGGACAACTGCCTATCACCCTCAGGCAAACGGAGTGGTGGAGTGACTTAACTGAACATTGATTAAGCTGATTAGGGTGGCTACAACACGAATAGGAGGAAATAAATGGAGAGAGGTTATCGAAATGATCAAATACTATTACAACACCTCGGTACATGCAACAACTGGAGTATCACTGTTCAAAGCCATGTTTAGGAGAGAGGCAACAACCCCGCTCTCAATGCAGTATACCAATTACAGTAGGAAATTGTATAATGCATACATACAACAACTAAGAAATCAGATCACAGGAATTCATGAAATGATGTGTCACAACATAAAGAAGTCAGCAGTGAGACAACAATGCAATTACAATAAAAAAATCTATGGTCATGCACACAAAGTAGGTGACAAGGTATATGCGTTCACACCAATCAAACTCGTAGACACAAACCAAGTCCGGAAGTTGAAAACGGTATGGTCCGGCCCTCACATGATAACACAAACATTACTGAAAAATGAGTACATGCTAGACAATGACAGACTTTTACATTTTCAAAACCTGAAGAGAGCAACAGCAGACATTGAGGAAACAAAGATAGATGACAATGCCAAATTTAAAATATGCCGAATTAATGGCAATGAGATTATATAAGATATGTATGATTTAGATAGTGTACATGAAGAAGAATTCGATGATGAATACACAGCGGAAATCAGAGATGATGACCAAAGCCAAAGAATACTGCCTCAGAGGGCAGCAAGAAATAAACCTATATATGACCCTGAGACATGGGATATAAATTTATTAACTGCATTTAGGAAATTAGAAGGAAATGATGCACCCACTGATGAGGAAGAGAGTGTGTAGAGCCAAGCAGTCAGATGGACTCTCAACAAAAAACAGGAGAAGAAGAGTACGAAGAAGTTCTCAAACTGGAAGTCAAATCGAGGGCAGAAGGGACAAGAACATAGAGCTGATGAATAGATGACGTAGAGTGAGACGTCGTCCTAGTAGTCCTCAAGGCTGATTCAAGGGCAGAGAGACCAACAGACAAATAGCCTCTCCCACCAGGGATCTGCACCACCAATTCAAGGGCACGCAGAAAACTGGTGCGCAGCACAATTTTCCTTCCCAAAGTCCACTATGCTGATTCAAGGGTGGTGAGACATGAGGAGTTCCAGGGGAAGGCGTAAGTGGTGGAAGAACCATGGAGATATGAAAGCGATTCAAGGCTGACGTCATCTCATCCGGAACCACAGCTGGTCAAGTGCTGATATGAGTAATTGCGAGCTGATTCAAGGACGAAACAGTAGAAAATATCAGCACAGATTCACAGCCTTTGGACTGTGAACCGAGCACCAGTAAATTACCATTAAGGATGACCCAACTACACGCCTCCTCAGAAACAACATCAGAGAGAACTGTCAGATCAAAAGAAAGAGAAAAATGAATGTCAAAAATGGAGGGAGAAACATTACATCCTTATTTCATGGGAACCTCAAAGATGCGCTACAATGCATTTGCAAAACTATTGCTGGAAACAAAATCCCATATATGAAAAGTCGCGAGAGTCAAAGGAAAGTTCCTACCAATTGTGCTCAATGCAAATAATAGACCAAAAGTGAACGTCATTATCAGTTATCCACAAGAAATGAATGAAATGCTAGAAAGGCCATATATGCGCAGTATGGTGCACGTCGTATTTGATGACACATTCATGCTGGACACAACACAGGAATAATGGCTTACAAAGATAAAATTGCTGAAATACCAGAAATAAATATGGATGCGGAAAACCTCATGATTATACACATATTGAAACAAAAAGAGTACACAAAAACGTTAGAAAAGAAAGTGGACGACACAACAAGAATGGCGAGAGTACAAAACGTCAGAGTGGTACTAATAACAATTACAACAGAGGATGAGATTCCCGAACATCTAGAAAACGCATGCAGATTTGGTGAAAACATTTTCCCATGGGAGAAAACAGAGAAAATCACAATGATCCCAGAATTAATACGTCTAGATTTGCAGATAGACTATTGGGCGCAGATCTACCAAATCATGGTAGACCCATGCATTGCAATTGATCTTTACAGACAAACTAAAACGATAGAGATGACAACAGACATAGAAGGAAGTGAAAAAGTGAACACACTGTTCATAAAGTGCAGCCTTACACAATGACAGGACCACTTACAACAGATTCAGACGATCTGGAGAAATATGAAGTTGCAACAAAAAGTAGAAGAAGGCTGGCCAGAGATAAGAATCAATGCACCATCCAGAAAATTCCATAAATCAATAGAAATGGCGCTGACAGAAGTAAACAGAGCCTACAAATTAAACACGAAAAAAGATTTTAAACAATTGTTATTCGAGGAGAAAAACACACCAGAAATACATTATAGAACCACAGCATGGATACTAGCCATATTTACAACAGAGGATGTAGAACTAAGACTCCCAATTTCACGACAAATCCGTCATAAAATAACAAAGTCAAAGAAGTACGAAATTGCAATATCCCCAATCAACACTCAGACAAAAAATTGGCTATTAAAAGGGCACACTGGAAAACTGGAGTCACCGAATCGAGCAGAAAAGCCAGTACAAGCAATGGAAAAAACACTAAGCAGAATGATAATGAAAGAAAATCCGCTGGGAAAAATATCAATAGTAAGCATTGCAAATAGAACGGGGATATGCCCCAGAGAGATCATCATATTCGATGAGCCGATGAAAAAGTATATGTGGGGAGCAACATCCGAGACACAGATGAAGCAACTCCAAAATCAGCCATGGCTCACTACAAAGAAAATTATCAAGAGAAAACTAGCGAGCACAGCTGAAATCCGCAAAACACTAGTACAAAGGAATGTGCAGAAAACATTAGACCAGGAGCTGGAACGCTATGAACGCGACAGCCCATGGTGCACATTTACCAAGATAATCCAAAGCACCAAAATGATGAAAAGAGGAGGTATTATGGAACTGGTAGCAGTCTGTGAAATGGTTATGAAATCCCAAGCAGAAATGCTAGAGGAAGAGCAACTACTAACATTGTCCAGATTACTACTATCCCCTAAGACACAACAAACAATTGACAGAATAAACATCAAAAAGTGGGGAGAAATTAGTCCAGCTAAAACAATTGAATGGATAGACACAGAGAATGATCGTTTCCTGGTCGAAATTAAGATCACAAAAGAATCAAAAGATATAAAAGAGAGAAACTTGCAGTGCATTAAAGAACAACAAATGGTGGTGACGATGAAACTCATGTTCACCAAAGCCTTTATACAAACAGAACTGGAAGAAATGTTGAGACCGTACAACCAGCTGGCTATAGACATTGAATGTATCACTTCAAAAGTAGAAATTACAAAAAGTAGAACTACAAGTAAAACTAAGTCAAAGGGGACTCACTCAGGCTTTTTGGGACACAATTCCCGAAGCAAAGATGAACTACCCCACTACCATCAGTCTAGCCACAGCACCAACAACTGAAGGATTGTACCAGCACATAGAAAAAGAAATAGAAACGAAACTTTTGATCTGCACACCACCAGAGACCTCCCACATTGGAGATTACCGAGAGATGTTAAGGTTGCAAAGACATTCCTACACAAGTACAAGTCATATGTAAACAATAAAACAAAAGCAAGAGCCATAATAGAAAGAGATGACTACAAGAAATCAAAAGCAATACTGCTACAAAATGACAACAAGGAGAGGGTTTACATCAAAGGCACAATATCGCCAGACCAACTCTACACCCATGGTAAACCAATAGATGAACAACTGCAAGATCTCCGAAAAGAAATCAAAGAACGGAATCCAAAAGCTATAATGTTATTCTCTGGAGTGAACAATATAGTCTGGACCAACATATGGGAGAAAAGATACCGCTATTATGATGTTACCAAGAGGGTCGAAATCGTCACTATGATGAGATTAAACAAAAATGATCCCAACACAATCACAGAAGAAGAAGTAAGAAATAATATAAGTTTCTTCTATAAGGATGTGGCAAATACTCACAGTTTATGGAAAGTTTTCATGTTCTTCTATCCTGACAACCAAATTAGAGAAGATCTAGCACACATGAGCAGAGCCAATGCGCAGATGATGCTTATAATCAGCATTAAAGGAATACAACTATATCAGAAATATTACATCTTTTCACAAAAAATAAATGAACTCAGAGAGATAAAGCTGATAGCAGAAGATATCAGAGAAGCACATTTCCTGAAATATGCAAACATAGTAACAACAGAGAGAGAAGCAGTCTTGAAGATGACAAAAAAAATAGAATTCGTGAAAACAATGTGGTCCAATCAGCAGGCAGAAATGATAATTCAAAAGGCGGACACTCTGGTTTACGGAGAGAGAGCTGTGCTAAAAATAACACAAGCTGAGGGGGGCGTGTAGCATCATCCAAATAAATAGAAATAAGCTGCAAACATCACAGAAGATACTAAGATCAAAAAGAAATGATGAAAAAATATTATGATTAGATCAAGTGTGATTATTTCAGATTTATTTGTATATTGCAACCAAGAAAATAACATGTGTCAAAAAAGAGATAATTGTATCTGTCAATAAAAACATTTTTGAACAAATGTTGCTTACATTATTTTTAGCCGCCATCTTGGCAGAAGTTTAAATTTGAATCGACAGGTACTTCTCTTGAAATTACTATAAATACAATTAAAACTATTGTAAGAGTTGATAAAGAATTTTACTGAGAATTCTTATTTATCATCTCATTAACGGTTTGAATATTTAATACAATGTCGAGCTAATCCAGCAGTGTTTAGTAGTGGTCTGGATACATCACAGGGAACGATTCTAGGGTCTCTGTGCCAGATAACGAAATTGCACTTAGGTTAAGGATAGGGGTTTTTCTCTCGATTAGTCGACTATCGTTTCATCTCTACATGTATTAGATAAATCAATTGTCAACAAACGGTTGGATGACCGAACTCTAGGAATTATATTATTATTATTTTATATCCAAATTAATGACCCATAATCGACCGATATAATGACCGTACATGTAGTAAATTGTAAATGTAGGTTAGGAAGTTGTTCGAACTAAATATATTTAAACAAGCCAATATATTTTGGTAATGGCTACATGTAATATTAAATGAACAACTAGTAACAAGTCAGGTTGTGATTAGAAACAACACTTTCACACAATAGAGTTTAAATCAAGTTGTGTCATGCCTTGAGTAAGCACTGAGCTAATGTAGGGTACACATAAGCTATCTTGATTGAGCTGAGAAGTGGCACTCAAGTCTTGGATCAAATGGTGATGCTGGATGTGGAGATCTGCTTCAGGCAGATGCCCACAGGAAGATTGTTATGGAGGTTACAGCATGGCTTCGTCACCTAAAGAGTGAACAGTTAATTAAGGTTATGTAAGATAACAGAAGAAACTTGTCAAGCAGTAACAAAGAGTAAATCCCTACCCGCAGTAACACAGTCAAATGTTATAAAGTAACAATGAATAAACAGTGATGATGCCTGGTAGAGGATGTTACACTATTGATTTTATGACCATTTGCTACCATTTCATTGTTTATATATGCTGATATATCTTTGTACTGATAAATACCATCAGGAAATGTAGCTTGTGTCCATGTAAGACCCTCATCATGGGAATATTGAATTTTGTTGTTTTTATAGTCTCAGAAGTATTGTACCAAGAAGATGACATATTTTTTTGATCTAGGCAAATTTAATGTGGTTGTTTGTGCAATCTTATATGACTTTCAAATTTTCTGTGAAATCAGAAGGTTTACCTACAACATTTGCATAATTTGAATTTATAAATAGAGGAATTTCAGTCATATCTACTACTATATAAAGAAAAAAGAAAATCTTTTTTCCAAATTAATTTTGAAAATTATTGTAAAAATTCTTAACATCACCTTTAGTAATAGTTTTTAATTTTAATAATTCATCAATTAACTGAATAATTTCATTATAAATTTGAGCACTATCATTTACAGCATTTTTAGAAGAAGTAAGTAATTCTAAGCAATCCATTAATTGTGATGGATCATTGTAGTACAAAACAAAATTGGTTTCAAGTTGTAAGATTATATGGCTTCCAATCCTCTATTGCATCTTGTAATTGCCTTTGATTTTTTCTCATTTGAACTAATTCATTTGTTTGATCCCTTAGATTTTCTTTAATGACATTTGTTTGATCTTTTAATAGATCTCCTTGATCTGAAATAGTTTTTGTAATAGGTTTGTATGTTTCTTGTAAGTTGTACTGAACTTCATTTTGTTGGTTAATGTAGTCACGTTTTTGTTGTAAAATCTTTTTTTCTTGCTTACTGACTTCATCTTCAAGATTTACTAGTTTTCTATATTCATCATAATCCATTATTATATAATTATTTTAGAAAATATTTTTCATACAATACAGGACATGTTGTCCCTTTGCTATTGCAATACAGGACATGTTGTCCCTTAACTATTAATATAAAGGACACTTTGCTGTGTGCTCATTACAAAGTTTCATTAAAGTTTTTATGTACTGTCTTCTTTTCTTTGTTCACAAAAAGAAAGTCATAATTAGACAAACTTTCAAAAAGGTCTGGATTAAAAGAATTATCCTTAGCAATTGAATTTTTATCACGATTATCAACAGGAGTGTATAAAACCATGTGTGTACAATTTGTCCTTATTTTCTTTGGAACATTGTAATATGATTGTGAAATATAGATTGCTGATATGTTATGATGACGACCATCAGTGAAATGATTTGCAATTTTATTCTGTGTCTTTTCTGGGGCATTTACAAGGTCATCAAAGATAACTATTTTTCTACCTCCTGTTGTTGAATACTCATTAGTGTTTTTTAGAAATTCTTCTGGTAATATTTCCAAAACACTATAACCTACTTGATTTGATATGCTTTTCATTATCTTAATTAGATTTTGTATTTTTTCTTGATGAAAATTTGGAGTATAGATGTATAATTTATCATAATATATAAGAGGTCTTAAAATCATATCCATTAATAAATTAGTTTTTCCACATCCTGATTTTCCACATATAAGCATTCTAAAGTCTTCTGGTAAGAAATCTACTGGTGATTTGTCATTTTTCACTTTTGGAGTATCATAATTAATAATCTTCATTATATAAGGAAAAAAGAAAATCTTTTTTCACTTCCTATCCCTTTTAAGTAAGGGTGAAATTACCTGTCCTGGGAAAAAAGATTTTCTTTTTTCCTTATATAAAGATGACAACTAATTTAACTTACTGTGTTAAAGAAAAAAGATTAACAGGTTCCATTCCAGGCTCAGGACAATTACTTACAACAAAAAATGGAAGAAATATGCTGAAATCAATTTGTAGCAATTGTGGAAGTAAAAAGACACAATTTGTTGGAAAGGGAAGTAAAGTTGGTGAAGGTCTTGATATTCATAAAGCAATTGGTTACCTTCCAAAACCAAAAGGAGGTTTCACACTTCCAAATCATAAATATACTGGACCATATAATCCTTTACAGAAACAATTGAAAAATAATGTACAACCATATAATCAAATTGATGCTATTTCTAGAGAACATGATATATGTTATAACAAAGGTCAAAAGGGGAAAGCTAGCTGTGACAAACAAATGTTGAATAATTTAAGAAATGTTAAACCTAAGAATATCCGTGAAATATTTGATAAGTTATTAGTTTCAAATGTTATTGGTACAAAACATATGTTAGGTTTGGGAAGGAAAAAAAAACTCTAAAAGAGACCCATTAGGAAACTTTAGCTAATGAACTTCACAAACCTATTAAAAGTAATTTTAGAAGAAGACAGGTGATTGTAAATCATATAGATGAAATTTGGTGTGCTGACTTAGTTGATATGCAAAAATTTAGTAAATGGAACAAAGGTTTTAAATATTTGTTGATGATTGTAGATGCATTTTCAAAGTATGGGTGGATTATTCCACTAAAAGATAAAACTGGACCTACTGTTAGAGATGCATTAAAGGATCAATTACATTCATCCTCTAGAGTTCCAAAATTTCTATGGGTTGATAAAGGAAAGGAATTTTATAATAAATATGTTCAAGAACTATGTGACAAATATAAAATAAAGATGTACTCAACAGAAAATCTTGAGAAGAATTCAATTGTTGAAAGATTTAATAGGACAATTAAAAATAAAATGTGGAAAGAATTCACAAAGCAGAATCATACACAATATTTGGATATACTTCCTAAAATATTAAATGAATACAATAATACAAAACATAGTTCTATAAGAATGACTCCAATTGAAGCTTCCAAAGAGAAAAATGAAGATGAAGTTTACAACAATTTGAACAATGACATTGAAAACCTAGATGCTAAAGAATCAGTGCTTAAATTCAAATTTAAAGTAGGGGATAAAGTTAGAATAAGCAAACTTAAAAGAAAAGTTTTTGATAAAGGTTATACACCAAACTGGACTGAAGAAATATTTATTATTGATAAATTAAAATTAACAGACCCTATAAAATACACATTGAAGGATTTAGCTGATGAAGAAATAAAAGGATCATTTTATGAAGAAGAATTGCAAAAAACTGATCAAGATATATTTAAAATTGAAAAGGTGTTAAGAAAAAAGAATGGAATGGTGTTTGTTAAGTGGTCAGGATATCCTGATAAATTTAACAGTTGGGTAAAAATCAAAAATATATAGAAACATTATTTTCAAAAAATTTTTTCTAGACAATATATATAGAGAGATGACAACAAGAAAAAATATCACTTGTGAAACTTGTAATTTGACAATTGCTAAGAAAAATTATAATGCACATATTAAAACTAAGAAACATTTAAAAAATGTAGAAAAGAATCATGATTTTACAATTAATGGATATATTCCAACAGTTAAGATAAATAAAAATTATGTTAATGCAACTGTTAATTTTAAGGGTACTAAATTATCCTTAATTCCATTTGCAGATATTAATACATTGTTTACAGAAACATTAATAAAATATTTTAATATAATCAACCAACCATTAAAATATAATGTCTCATTTTATTTAAAATTTACAAAAGGTTTTGAAGATACACTTAAAGATGTAATAGTTCCTTATCAATTTAAAATGAAAGAAATAAAAGCTAAAAATGAAGTAAATAATATTAATATTTCCTCAAAATTAAAGGAAATTATTGATGATTTTGAAAAATTAGAAGGATCAAACTGGGTATTCATTGGAGTGCATAGTATAAATATTAAAATGTACAAAATTTCTTGGGGTGGAACATATGTTAAATTACCAATTAAATCTTCTTCAATTTTAAATATTATTAATAATGATGATAAGTGTTTTTTGTGGTCAATAATTGCAGCACAACACCCTAGTTCTACTAATCAAAATAGAACATGTGTTTATGAAAAATATCTAGATAAATACAATTTAAATGGAATAACATTTCCAATAACAATAAATGGAATTGAAAAATTTATTAAACAAAATGGAATAAAAGTTAATGTTTATGAGCTAAAAGTTTGGGGAGAAACTTCATATAATGTATTACCTATTTATTATTCTGATGAAAATGCAATTGATTTGGGGTGTATGAAAATCACTTTGTTCTAATAAAAAACTTGAAATGTGTACTATACAAGGATTTAAGTAAAGATGAACTATACTTTTGTAAGAAGTGTTTGTTAAAATGTAGAAAAAAGTCAACTTTTGAAAATCATATTAGATTATGTAAAAATGAAGACACAACACAATTATATTTTCCAAAAGAAGATCAAATTAAATTTAAAAATTATCATTATAAAATAGATGTTCCATTTAGAATTTATGCGGATTTTGAATGTTATAATGAAAAGGTTGAGAGTAAATGTAATTTACCTGATGTTGATAAAACTACAATTTTATGTAATCAATTACCTATTGCTTTTGGAATATATGTAAAATCAGATATACCTGAATTATGTAAATCAAAATACATCTGTTATTTTGGAAAAGATTGTGTTGAAGTATTTGTTCAAAAAATTAAAGAATTAGAAAACAAGTTCTTCTTTGTTTCAACATGACATTTCAATGTAAATTACTAAAAAAGAAAATGAAGAATTTAAAGATTCAAAGGAATGTTATTTATGTGGATGCACAAAATGCCTAAAGGACCCATTAGGTAAAGAGTTGCCCTTAAAACTAGTAAGAGATCATTGTCATTTAACAGGTAAATACAGAGGTGCAGCTTGTAATAATTGTAATTTGATGGCTCAAAAACAATGAATGGCTTTTGTACATTGTATTTTCATAATTATTCTTGATATGATTCACACTTATTTTTCAATGAATTATTTAAATGTAAAGAAAAGCTGGTTTAAAACCTTTATGTAAAACTGAAAAAGAATATATTTCTGTACAATATGGTTGTAGTAGGTTTTTGGATTCTTACAGATATCTTGAAACATCATTAAATAATTTAGCAAATAATCTTGAGAAAAGCCTAATCTAGAGAAATATTTAGGACAATGTGAACTTGTACACTCTAAATTAGCCTACCCATATGAATTTTTGGATATTCCTAATTCTTATGAAAAACTTCCAGATAAAAAATTAGACTACTTTTCAACTCTAACTCAAAAGTCTCCAAATGAAGATGAAATAGAAAGAAATAATAAAGTAATTAAAAAGTATGACATTAAATCTGGAAAGGAATTGACAATTTTGTATTTAAAATTTGATGTCTTTTTACTAGCAGATATTTTTGAAAATTTTATTAAACTTGGGAAAGAAAAATATGGTTAAAATCCGTGTTATGCATACTCATTACCTGGATACACTTGGCAATGTGGATTAAAATTTACAAATGTTCAATTAGATTATTTGAAGAATTGTGACATTGTACTTTCAATTGAACAAAATATTCAGGGTTGGATTAGTTCTGTAATGGGAGATAGATATATTAAATCAAAGATGAAAATACAATTTTGTATATTGATGCAAGCAATCTATATGGCTGGGCAATGAAACAAAACCTTCCTTATAGTGATTTTAATTTCTTAGAAGTAAATGGAGACATAATTAAGAAAATAATCAGAACTTCTCTTAACAATCCTATTGGATATTTTATTGAGTGTGACTTATCATATTTGAATAAAAACTTTCTGTTTTGTACAGTTAAAAGAAAGGTATCCCTTTCTGAATATAGTGAACATCAATATAAATGCTCTTAAAAGTGTTTGACCTACACCAAAGCTTATTTGTGATCAATATAATAAAACATTCTATTTTTGCCACTATAGGCTATTAAAGTTTTATTTACAAATGGGAATAGAAATGGGTAAGGTACACAGAGTAATTTCATTTAAACAGAAGGAAATTTTAGAAAAATTCATTCACCACAACACTAACTTGCATTCAAAAGCAAAAAATACTTTTGAAAAAGATTTTTAAAAACTTTTAAATAATGCTTTCTTTGGAAAAACTTATGAAAATATTAGAGGACAGATTAAAGTAAATAATGTTTAATAAAACAATGACTACTGAAAAATTAATCAAGGAACAAAGGAATTTAGAATTTAAAACCCATTCCAATTTTGACGATTTTCTTGTATATCATTACCATCAAACAAAATTGAAGTTTGATAAACCAATTTATCTTGGATTTACTGTTTTAGAACTTTCAAAACTCTTGATGTACGAAACTTATTACAATGTCTTGCAACCATTTTTTGGTGAAAATAATATAACTTTAAATTATATGGATACAGATAGTTTCATTTTAAATATAAATACTAAAGATATAATTAATGATTTGAAAACACTTAATGATGATTATGAATTATTTGCTTTTAGTAATTTTGATAAGAATCATGAATTATTCAATGAACAATTTAAAAAGATTCCTGGATATTTTAAGATAGAAACTCCTGAAAGTATTTATTTAGATGACTTTGTTGCTTTGAATGTATTCATTTAAAGTTAATGATAAAACTAAAAACACATGTAAAGGAATAACTAAAAGTTAACTTTTAAAGATTATAAAAACTGTTTATAAACAAATTATGTTGGTGTTTCAAACAATTATACATTGAGAAATAAAAAACATAAAATTAGTTTAATCTCTACTGAGAAGAATTCTCTCACTATTTGATGATAAAAGGTATTACTTAAATAAAAATTAGAGTTTTCAACATGGTTTCCTTTAAATTTTTTAGGATTTAAATTCAAAGTTATATATATATATATATAGTCCAGTTGTTCATTCAAGTATTCTTTTGTACAAGTGAATATTATTCAACACATAGAAGAAAGCCCTGTGTTAGGACATTTAAAAAGGCTATATTTTTTTTAAAAATATAATTTAATATATTTTTAAGAATCTAATAGGCTTTTAAGTGTAATTAGTTCAATAATTCTGAAAATATTCCATATAGTTAAATTAAATAATAAGGGTGTGTAATTATTGCAATGAAGACAAATGGTGGTGCTTTGGGCTCCTTACTTATGGCAGCTGCTCCATTAATTGGAAAGTATGCAGTAGCACCATTAGTTACTGGTGCAATGGGAGCCTTGGGAAGAAATTCAGTCAATAAAATCTTTGGAAAGGGATTAAAACAAGCAATTCCAGGAGAAGGTATGCGATTAAATACACCTAAAGGAAATGGGATGAAAATTGGACCTCCAGGTTCAAAAGGGAAAGGAATGCGATTAAATACACCTAAAGGAAAAGGAATGCAGATAAAAAAACTATTCAGTTTAAACTTTAGTAATCCCCTTTCAAATTATGATATTTTACAATTTATGAAGAATATTAAAAACTTTAAGGGGATCTTTTCTAGAAATAATTTGAAAAATTTGGGTTTTGGATTTTATGTTTGTAATTTAGACCATTCTTCAAATACTGGCACACATTGGATAGCATTTTATTATTTTAAGGATACTAAAGAGTTTGGCTCTGTCAATCTTGAGTATTTTGATAGTTTTGGCCTACCTCCATTTCAAAGTATTTTTTCAATATTTAAAGATGTTAAGGACAATATTAAGTACAACAGTTCACAATATCAACAAAGTTCTAGTGTATTATGTGGATACTATTGTATTTGGTTTATATATGAAAGATGTAAGGGAAGAGATTATTTCTCAATACTTAATGATCTTTACAAGAGAAAGTGTGAGAGATATAAAAATGAGGAACATATTAAAAACTATTTTCTAACCTCTTATATAAATGGGATTTAATAATAGTGGAATACCTGAAGCTACACATTCTTATCAAGAAAGTTACAATAACAACATAGAAACAGATGTTAAACTCATAAAATACAAAATAAATCAGATTGAAAATAATAAGTTAGATATATCAGGGTATAATCTTTTTAATAGAGATTTAAATATGCGCAATGAGAAAATTATAAATGTTCATGATGGTGAACAGGAAAAGGATACTATTAACAAACAACAAATGGAAGATTATGTTGAAAAAAGACTTGCAAACAATGAAAACAAGATTTTGCAAATTATTAAACAATACAATACTCAATTATGTAGTGTTGAGTCTATGCATAATTTTTATTCAAATTTACAAGACAATTACCAAAAGAATATTCAGTTATTTGAAAGAACTGAAGGTGGAAAAACATTTGCTAAAAATTATGAACGTGGTTTTAAAAAGGCTTATGCAATATCACAATTCTCTGAAAAAATATGTTTATTTGGTTTGATAGAAACTTTGGAAACTACTGGAGCTGCTTATAAAAATCAATTTTTTAAAACGGAAAGCCATGAGCAAGCTTTAGATTTTCCTGCCTATGGTGATAAAGGTTTTGATAAAATTTCAATAAAAAATGGTTACATTTATGTTAGAGATGCTCATAGCTGGATTTCACTTTCAGGAATTTGCATCTTATCAAAAAATCGTTATAATATGTTACATTTAAAAAATGATGTATACTATACAATAATTAATACCTTTGTACATTTTAGAGGTAAATATGTTTTTAGAACTGCTGAAATTTTGTCTAGCAACATTACTTTATTTACTTTACCAAAAGAAGCATGGCCTCCAAAAACAATAAGATTTGCAGTAGTTTGTGAAAAATCAAAAGATGTTTATATCCAAATTAGTAAATTTGGTGAATTGTCTGTACACAATTTAATAATAGAAGAAACATTTGTTTCCTTTAATAATATATATTTTGACACCACTGATTTGTTTTGGAATGATATTGAATTAAATACTGATAACAGTGATAATATTAAAGGAATGGAATTTGATACCGAATTTAAAAACACTTATAATTCTGATTTGCAACATTGTCAATATAAGGTAATTGGTACACAAGTATTCTTTAGAGGAATATGCCAAAGGGGTATGCACAACTTGCAAAATCGCGCAAATATAATTAAAATTAATCAGGAACTTGCATATAGTTTAGAGTATAATAAATTATTATTTGGACTAGCTACATCTAATGGTGTAATTCGGTGTGATATTTCACATAAGAATGGCCCATTTTGGTTGTTTGCAAGTGACAAAGAACCTATAAAATGGATTAGTTTGCAAAATTTGACATATTTCCTCCCAAAGACAAATTATTGAAATTAATTTTTTCTAATCTCTTATATAGAAATGAGTAAAAGAGTTCAAATTGTAAGTGAACCAGTTATACTGAAAACAGGTAATAATACCAGAACAGGAGAAAATGAAAAAACTTATGGAGTGCAATCTATGGGTTGTTCTAATGAAACAAGGAAACGTGAATTAACCAGTCCAAAAGAAGTTATAAAATATGTATCACATAACTTTAAAATACAAAAATTAAATTATCCTAATTTAAATCCTGTGATTCTCAAGTCTTGTTTAGCTTACCAACGTATTTATATGGTTAATTTTGACAAGAACATTTCTATAAGTGAAATATTAGACAAATTTGACCAGGAAATTGGTTTGATTGGACCAGGAGAAGGATGTTTAACAAACCTATTTGAATATTTATTTGGAAGTATTCAATGTTGTCATACACATTCAATTCTCCACGACAGTTATGGTCGATTTTACAATGAATATAGATTGGGTAGGGGCTATTGTTATGCTATTAAAAGTACTGGTAATTTCTTAAAGAAAAGCCCTTTGTTAGGACATCTGACAGGTTTTATGTTTTGCTTAAGAAATAGGGTGTAATTAAAAGTATTAATACTGAATTTCATGTAAAAATTTTGCACCACAAGTGGGGTCAAAAACATTAGGAATTTCCGTTGAAGGTAAGTTCATTCTTCATATTTTTATTGAGACCTGTACTTAAACTCGACGCGGCCCCGACCCAAAGCTTTGAATTTGATTTGATGTTGTAAATTCTTCTCCAATATTTTCAATAAATTTGTAGGAAATTAATTAAAAAGTTAAAATTAATAACATTATGCATAGCAAGTTATTTCAAATTCGTCTGGTTGTTTATTCAAGAATTTATATTCAAAATAATAAATTTTAATTTGACGGACAGTTATTAATGTTCAAAAAGATCAGGTTGACTATTTTCACACACATTTGCTTATTACATTATTAATGTTCAAAAAGAAACAGGTGACTATTTTCACACACATCTGCTTATTACATTATTAATGTTCAAAAAGAAACAGGTGACTATTTTCACACACATCTGCTTATTACATTATTAATGTTCAAAAAGAAACAGGTGACTATTTTCACACACATCTGCTTATTACATTATTAATGTTCAAAAAGAAACAGGTGACTATTTTCACACACATCTGCTTATTACATTATTAATGTTCAAAAAGAAACAGGTGACTATTTTCACACACATCTGCTTATTACATTATTAATGTTCAAAAAGAAACAGGTGACTATTTTCACACACATCTGCTTATTACATTATTAATGTTCAAAAAGAAACAGGTGATTACTGCCTTATATCATTAGAGAGATAGATTGTGAATTTAAATTGCATTTTGCATTCTCAGCACATGGATCCAATTACAAATACTATCGGAGATGGTTTTCAAAATTACATTGAAGTTGTCTTAAATTATGTAAAGAAGGATAACAAGAAATTGTTCCTGGATATTTCAACTCACTTTGCGTACAGATACAATATTAATTTTGCTACTCCACAAATATTAGATGAGGATTCACCATCATTGGAGGAAAAATTAGAAACAATAAAAAAAGATTTACAACAAAATAGAAGGAGTGGTCCCATGTACTTAAACTATGAAGACAGCAACTTCTGCTTCAGTACAATTGACAATGCTATTCAGCAAATTCAACAAATTAATGAAGAAATATGCTACAACAAATCGGGAAATATATATCTAGCTGCTTCTGCTGGTAAATTACTCTACCTGGTAAAATTGGAATGTATTCAACAAAAACGTCGATTTACCATATTTCAGAAATCCGTAAATATTAGTAGTGCATGGATACGTTACCTTATTCAAGTTTACAAGATAACTGAAAAATTACCTGGGATAAAGCAATGTACATTAAGTCTATGTAAATTACGTAGATACAGCACATTGATTCTGGAGAACACAGAATTCTTTGGTGATTTTAAACGTCTTATTTAATACTTGTTTGGTAATATTTATTTTATTTTTTATCATATTAAATACATATATTATATATTTTTATTAATGATTTGAACTAATTCTATAAACCTTCCCACTAATAAGCGATACTATGGTTTCGTTATTGCAGCTGTATTTATGATTGAGTTAAATTTATTTGAAAGCATTTCTCCCAATAATAAGCGATACTATGGTTTCGGTATTGTGAAAACATTTCTCCCAATAATAAGCGGCATTGCAGCTGTAAGAATAAATCTTCCCACTAATAAGCGATACTATGGTTTCGGTATTGCAGCTGTTTCTGGTATAAACTATTTTTTATTAATGTTTTGAGTTAAATTTATTTGAAAGCATTTCTCCCAATAATAAGCGATACTATGGTTTCGGTATTGCAGCTTTTTCTGGTATATTTTTTATTACTATCTTTCTAAGAATAAATCTTCCCACTAATAAGCGATACTATGGTTTCGGTATTGCAGCTGTTTCAAAGCATTTCTCTCAATAATAAGCGATACTATGGTTTCGGTATTGCAGCTGTTTCTGGTATAAACTATTTTTTATTAATGTTTTGAGTTAAATTTATTTGAAAGCATTTCTCCCAATAATAAGCGATACTATGGTTTCGGTATTGCAGCTTTTTCTGGTATATTTTTTATTACTATCTTTCTAAGAATAAATCTTCCCACTAATAAGCGATACTATGGTTTCGGTATTGCAGCTGTTTCAAAGCATTTCTCTCAATAATAAGCGATACTATGGTTTCGGTATTGCAGCTGTTTCTGGTATAAACTATTTTTTATTAATGTTTTGAGTTAAATTTATTTGAAAGCATTTCTCCCAATAATAAGCGATACTATGGTTTCGGTATTGCAGCTTTTTCTGGTATATTTTTTATTACTATCTTTCTAAGAATAAATCTTCCCACTAATAAGCGATACTATGGTTTCGGTATTGCAGCTGTTTCAAAGCATTTCTCTCAATAATAAGCGATACTATGGTTTCGGTATTGCAGCTGTTTCTGGTATAAACTATTTTTTATTAATGTTTTGAGTTAAATTTATTTGAAAGCATTTCTCCCAATAATAAGCGATACTATGGTTTCGGTATTGCAGCTTTTTCTGGTATATTTTTTATTACTATCTTTCTAAGAATAAATCTTCCCACTAATAAGCGATACTATGGTTTCGGTATTGCAGCTGTTTCAAAGCATTTCTCTCAATAATAAGCGATACTATGGTTTCGGTATTGCAGCTGTTTCTGGTATAAACTATTTTTTATTAATGTTTTGAGTTAAATTTATTTGAAAGCATTTCTCCCAATAATAAGCGATACTATGGTTTCGGTATTGCAGCTTTTTCTGGTATATTTTTTATTACTATCTTTCTAAGAATAAATCTTCCCACTAATAAGCGATACTATGGTTTCGGTATTGCAGCTGTTTCAAAGCATTTCTCTCAATAATAAGCGATACTATGGTTTCGGTATTGCAGCTGTTTCTGGTATAAACTATTTTTTATTAATGTTTTGAGTTAAATTTATTTGAAAGCATTTCTCCCAATAATAAGCGATACTATGGTTTCGGTATTGCAGCTTTTTCTGGTATATTTTTTATTACTATCTTTCTAAGAATAAATCTTCCCACTAATAAGCGATACTATGGTTTCGGTATTGCAGCTGTTTCAAAGCATTTCTCTCAATAATAAGCGATACTATGGTTTCGGTATTGCAGCTGTTTCTGGTATAAACTATTTTTTATTAATGTTTTGAGTTAAATTTATTTGAAAGCATTTCTCCCAATAATAAGCGATACTATGGTTTCGGTATTGCAGCTTTTTCTGGTATATTTTTTATTACTATCTTTCTAAGAATAAATCTTCCCACTAATAAGCGATACTATGGTTTCGGTATTGCAGCTGTTTCAAAGCATTTCTCTCAATAATAAGCGATACTATGGTTTCGGTATTGCAGCTGTTTCTGGTATAAACTATTTTTTATTAATGTTTTGAGTTAAATTTATTTGAAAGCATTTCTCCCAATAATAAGCGATACTATGGTTTCGGTATTGCAGCTTTTTCTGGTATATTTTTTATTACTATCTTTCTAAGAATAAATCTTCCCACTAATAAGCGATACTATGGTTTCGGTATTGCAGCTGTTTCAAAGCATTTCTCTCAATAATAAGCGATACTATGGTTTCGGTATTGCAGCTGTTTCTGGTATAAACTATTTTTTATTAATGTTTTGAGTTAAATTTATTTGAAAGCATTTCTCCCAATAATAAGCGATACTATGGTTTCGGTATTGCAGCTTTTTCTGGTATATTTTTTATTACTATCTTTCTAAGAATAAATCTTCCCACTAATAAGCGATACTATGGTTTCGGTATTGCAGCTGTTTCAAAGCATTTCTCTCAATAATAAGCGATACTATGGTTTCGGTATTGCAGCTGTTTCTGGTATAAACTATTTTTTATTAATGTTTTGAGTTAAATTTATTTGAAAGCATTTCTCCCAATAATAAGCGATACTATGGTTTCGGTATTGCAGCTTTTTCTGGTATATTTTTTATTACTATCTTTCTAAGAATAAATCTTCCCACTAATAAGCGATACTATGGTTTCGGTATTGCAGCTGTTTCAAAGCATTTCTCTCAATAATAAGCGATACTATGGTTTCGGTATTGCAGCTGTTTCTGGTATAAACTATTTTTTATTAATGTTTTGAGTTAAATTTATTTGAAAGCATTTCTCCCAATAATAAGCGATACTATGGTTTCGGTATTGCAGCTTTTTCTGGTATATTTTTTATTACTATCTTTCTAAGAATAAATCTTCCCACTAATAAGCGATACTATGGTTTCGGTATTGCAGCTGTTTCAAAGCATTTCTCTCAATAATAAGTGATACTATGGTTTCAGTATTGCAGGTGTTTCTGGTATAAACTATTTGCTATTAATGTTTTGTGTTAAATTTATTTGAAAGCATTTCTCCCAATAATAAGTGATAATATGGTTTCGTTATTGCAGCTGTTTCTGGTATATTTTTTTATTACTATCTTTCTAAGAATGAATCTTCCCACTAATAAGCGATACTATGGTTTCAGTATTGCAGCTGTTTCAAAGCATTTCTCTCAATAATAAGCGGTACTATGGTTTCGGTATTGCAGCTGTTTTTCTAAGAATAAATATGAATTTAACTTTAGAATTATCAGAATGGAACGGATTCCATTTCTACATTTCTAAACTTAGACATATTAATTAATATACATTATTATTAATTATCTTTTTAGATGAATCTTTGATGATTTTGAGCACCATTGATGATATTTATTTATTTAAATTTGTAAAATAAACGATATAATTTATCATTATGAAAGTTTTCTATAAGGGTTCCATTAAATAATTATAATAAAATTAATAGTAAAAACATTGAACGATTCTTTCAAACAATCAAATTTCTCTTTACATCCTGGGATGTCCGAAAAAGCAGGTTTTCTAAAAAATGTAAAAAATTGATTAAAAACATATTGGTACATAGTTAAAAGGGGGGTATAATTGTATAATTATTTATACGGGTATGGCCGTAGTTTTTTTACTGCCTTGCTGCCAAATCCAGAATTTCGAAAAAACACCTTTTTTCATATCAAAATCAATAGAAAAGTGTAAAAAGTTATTGAAAACTGATTATTTTGAAAAAGCTGCATATATACTACCCTGCCTTTCTTTACTACTCCCATCACTATCAATGACTAATTTTCTTTTAGAGAATATTTTATTTCAGCTTCAATTTCAGTAACAAATTGGTTAAAGTGAACTTTGCTGGGACAGTAGGAGATATTTATCAACTGATGAACGTCTTTTTTCCTATTTTTTGAGGAATGCAAATTCCAATCCATAGGCTTTCAAAATTTTTCATCAACTTTAAATCAGGTCGATTTCTGTCCTTAAAATGTTTTGGAATTAAAAACATCACTCCAACCCCTTTAGATTTGTTGCCAAGACTAAGGTCCCTGTCACAGCAAAATAGTTCATAGCCATCAGGTGTTCAAATGCTGTCCGAATCTATGTCAGTTAGCCAGGTCTTAGAGATTCCTAAAATTGAGTTTTTTTCCAATTTGGTACACTAGCTCATTGTAGGAAGATAGTTTATTAGTGAGATTTTGGATATTAAGATGAACATATTTAATTGGGACAACAGATGCACACATCATACCACAATAATGATCATATGTGTACATCTTATACGTATTAGGTCCGGGATTGGGCTCAATACCGCTTTGATTAAAAGAAAAAAAATTGTGCACCTAATATACTGGAATATATAACGAACATGTAAAATAATATAAATGAAAAATTAATTTAATAGGCAGCTTTTTTTATGAAATGCTAAACTATACGGAATTTTACCTTTAGCATATACTGGAAAAGTTGCATTTTGGGAAAGATTACTTAAGAAAAATAAAATTTTGTATCAATTAGGTTTATAAATAGTGCTTAAAATTAATGCTAGAGATAAATTGGGTATTACTAGCACAAAGTTTGTCAATAATGTTGGAGCTCAAAGAACGTACGTACCATGATTAAAAAAGTTTCACGTTACGAGATTGCAGTGGCGGGGATTAAAGTGATCGTTTGCAGCACTTGCACTTTGTGTTACGTGCGCATGAGCGATCAAGGGATGGTGTAGAATCATGCCAACCCGCTGTGAGAGTATGATTCAGAGAAGGCTATTACTTTTCTTAGATTAACCGTTTAGTAGAGTTGGCACTTTTCTGTTTCTCTCCTTTATTATAAGCGTGTGATTAATTAAACTGATTTAATACGCAATAGCCTTGGTAGCCACTTACTTAACTCAACTTATTTAGATAAAGCGGAGAGGTTGGAAGACAGGGTCGACACTCAATAGAAGCCGCGCACTTCCAGGAACACATACAACAGCTGCATCTTACAAATGGAACTGCCAACGTAGTATAGAGAACAACAATGGAATGGTGATGTGAATAGTGAACTCAGTGTAATGGGAATTGCAACTACCTAATGATTTAGTGCATTGATTGTTTTTGTTATTACGAACTAATGCAATAAACGAAGTGGTGCAACCGTTCTGCTGTAATAGCTTATTAT
>CABFPE010000093.1:1404074-1425090 GCA_900660155.1 Hofstenia miamia
ATATATATATTAAGCATTTTTTAAAAATACGTATTATATTTTTGAAGTGCAACAGCTTATGAATTCAGGTATATAACTATCTGTCATCACATTTGATAGGGGTTGTGACCAATGTGCTTTAAATGTTAAAAATTTCATCCATAAATTTTACCAATTTACACCACGCGTATATTTCAATTGCATATATTGCCAATTCAAATTCCATCTGCCCCAACAATTAAAGTTCAAATATCTTTCATAGTGAATTCACAAGCATCCTTCGAATGTGGTCCAATTATGGAATCCACTTGACCAAGAAAAAAGAATTCAATTACATTTTCGAAGATAGGTGATTTTCCGAACTTTAAAAAAATACAATTTGCTAAATAAATTGAAGTCTTAATATCATTTTCCCTTGTCTTTTTAAGAAGACTTTGTATATGTCTTCAAAGAAAGTTTGAAAAATGTCAAGTACAATAGAAGTGCTTTCTTTGAAAATTTATTTCTTCTTTGTGTCTTTTGATTTAATGGATTTCAGAATGTTTTCAAGCTTGACATGATGATTAAATGCTATGACTTTAACAACTAAACTAAGCCCTAACATATAGGACAGTCCTGTTGTCATAGTCTCGCTAAGTCTTTGAAATTATGAAGTTCATGTACTATGACTACTACATAAATCTCGATAATCTTAAGACATTGTTCTTAATATTTATTAAAAAAACAAATATTTTAAATTAAATTGTCTTAGAAACCGGAATCCAATGCAAGTTTACTTAGAAGAAAATAATAAGTTTTGTATTAAATTGTCTTTTGATTTTATATTTTAGTATGATGAGAAGAATATTTTTCTAAGATATCAGGCTTAACAGTAACATACTTCTGCATGTTTCCTGAAATACAACTTCAGCAGAATTTGGAATTTACCCTAAAATGCTTGGCGTCCTTTAAAGGGACAAACTGGTTCCCACATTTATAATGAATTTTTCCAAGCCTATATGCAATTTTGAAAATTTCTATTAAAGCCTATTGCTGGCGTAGAGGTTGTTAAAAAGATTAACAAGTTTTCTTTAAAAATTTCTGATTTTATTTCCAACTTTGAAAATATTGTTGCATGGGTAGGTCTATTGGGGAACATATTTTAATGAAATTTTCAAAATTTCCATTAAAGACTATTGCTGTGGTAGAGGTTGTTAAAAAGATTAACATGATTTCTTTGAAAATTTCTGATTTTATTTCCAACTTTTAAAATCGTGGGGCATGGGTAGGTCTATTGGGTAACATGCTTTAAAATTTTTATTATGCGTATTGCTGTGGATGAAGTAGCTGAAAAGATTAAATTATTTTTTTTGAAAATTTCGAATTTTTGAAAAGGATTTAAATTTTCTCCAGTCCTATCTCATGTATTTAAATAATTTTGAACAAATGGAAGCGATAAAGAAGGTTTTCTTGATAAGATATCCCAAACCCATTGAGCACAGTCTTTGAGCTATTAGCGTCTAAAATTTTTTTTAAGATAATTTCAAACATCACCTGGTAGTTTTAGGTTAGTTTGTATATAGTTATCAAATTTTGCGCACGCTTTGGTTACATTCGTTAGGTTACTGGTATTTGTTGAACCATGATACAGCTGCTTTTATCTCTGAATTGTTATTATGTAACTAAGATGTATTAAAACTTTTGATTTGCTTAACACTATTGTTCATAGCGTCTCCAACATTCCCTTTGTCCATTAGAGGGGCTAAAATAGCCCAGTGTTCAATAAATAACAAGTTTGTGCATCCTGACCTATCATTGGAACTTATCTTTATCCTTTCTTTTTTGAATTGATATATTGATGTCCCTGATTGTGTTTTGTTTTCAAATAGAAACACAAACCATTTTTAGATAACATTAAATATTACATTTTATACATAATATTATTGATGAGAGGGAATGGTCAGGGAGTAAATAATGGCATCTCTCAATGTGGCAGAACACTTTTCAAGTTTGAAATCAGGCCGAAATTGATGCAGTTATAAGGAAAACATGTCACTAAAATCGTAAGAAATTAGCTAACATCGGACAAAAAGGTCGTTGTGACCATGTCGAACCTCGCATTTTTATAAAAAGCGGCTTAAATCGAACGCAGACGGTAATTGTTTATACAATATTGAAGTGACAGCAAGATTAACAAGAACAAATTGAGTAATCTGTTACTTTCTTACTTGTTTCGAAGTCCTCGGTTCACTAAGAGCTTTTAGTTGGCCCGGGACTACTAAAATAATGGCATGAGAAAACATTCTTCTACGGAGANGTGCTGGCGTGTTGCACAACGCGTGCAATCATTGCTAGGTCTCCTGTGGACTGAACAACCAAAGCACTGCATCAATTCAGAAAGCGCAAAAGTACCTTATGACTCACGAAGAAGATTATTCAAAATTTTTAGATTTAACTGCGGATTGTTTCACTTTGATTGGCATTTTAAGAAGTGATTAAAACTACAAATACCCACGGACTATTGATTTACTAATCCTAATGTAAACGTTTAATTCAGAATATATATTGTTCGTGTAAAAAAAAATATATTTTGTATAGATATGGTGGAAAAATGTTAATAGTACAATTTTGCTCTTTTTTTTGAGTAAAATAAATTAACAAGCTATAAATTTGAAATCGTTTAGTTGAATACTAAATAATCACAGTAAGTCTATAATTTTTGAAAATTTTGTTAGATAAGTTCAATTAATAGTACAGTTTTACAACATGTAGTAGTCCAATTAAATTGATGCATTCTTATTAATTCTGCAATTCTACAATTTCGAGCAACGATGTCAAGCCTGCTTTTCAAAGTTACAGTCTTCTAAAGTCATAATATAATTTTATTATTAAACATTTTAATGTGATTTTTACATTGTAATGTTAGTAAGAAAGTAACGCAAATTAGTTTTTGCACTAGTAAGTAATTCACAGTAATTTCAGAGATCATTGCTTAAAATGAATGAGTCTGCTTCAGTTAATATCTTTATGAACAAAAAACAACTCATTGCCAAAAATAATTCTGATATTTCACCGAAGGCTGAAAATTCCAAAAGTTCTGAAAATGTTGTCACACGAATTTAGCTGTCAAATATACTATGCAACGACGAGAACTTATCATTAACACATCAGAAAAAACATAGACTAAACCGGTCCAATACATATGTTTAAAATTTCATTTTAATTGCAAACATGAAAAGTTTTAGAAGATTAAGTTATATATATATATATATATATACTATATTTTTAAGTGCAGCAGCTTATGAATTCAGATATAATATTATCTGTCACATCATTTGATAGAGGTTGTAACCAGTATGCTTTAAATGTTTAAAATAGCCTCAAGGAATTTTACCAATTTGCGCCATGCATATATTTCAATTCATTATATTTCCTATTCAAATTCCATCTGCCCAACAATTAAAGCTCAAATATCTTTCATAGTGAATTCACAATCATCCTTCAAATGTGTTCCAATTATAGAATCCACTTGACCAAGAAAAAATAATTCAATTACATTTTCGAAGATAGGTGATTTTCCGAACTTTAAAAAAATACTATTTACTAAATAAATTGAAGTCCTAATATCATTTCCCTATGTCTTTTTAAGAAGACTTTGTATATGTCTTTAAAGAAAGTTTGAAAAATTTCAAGTACAATAGAAGTGCTTTCTTTGAAAATTTATTTCTTCTTTGTGTCTTTTGATTTAATGGATTTCAGAATGTTGTCACGCTTGACATGAAGATTAAATGCTATGACTTTAACAACTAAACTAAGCGCTAACATATAGGACAGTCCTGTTCTCATAGTCTCGCTAAGTCTTTGAAATTATGAAGTTCATGTACTATGACTACTACATAAATCTCGATAATCTTAAGACATTGTTCTTAATATTTATTAAAAAAACAAATATTTTAAATTAAACTGTCTTAGAAACCGGAATCCAATGCAAGTTTACTTAGAAGAAAATGATAAGATTTGTATTAAATTGTCTTTTGATTTTCTATTTTAGTATGATGAGAAGAATATTTTTCTAAGATATCAGGATTAACAGTAACATACTTCTGCATGTTTCCTGAAATACAACTTCAGCAGAATTTGGAATTTACCCTAAAATGCTTGGCGTCCTTTAAAGGGACAAACTGTTTCCCACATTTATAATGAATTTTTCCAAACCTATAAGCAATTTTGAAAATTTCTATTAAAGATTATTGCTGTGGTAGAGGTTGTTAAAAAGATTAACATGATTTCTTTGAAAATTTCTGATTTTATTTTCAACTTTGAAAATATTGTTGCATGGGTAGGTCTATTGGGGAACATATTTTAATGAAATTTTNTGGTAGAGGTTGTTAAAAAGATTAACATGATTTCTTTGAAAATTTCTGATTTTATTTCCAACTTTGAAAATATTGTTGCATGGGTAGGTCTATTGGGGAACATATTTTAATGAAATTTTGAAAATTTCTATTAAAGACTATTGCTGTGGTAGAGGTTGTTAAAAAGATTAACATGATTTCTTTGAAAATTTCTGATTTTATTTCCAACTTTGAAAATATTGTTGCATGGGTAGGTCTATTGGGGAACATATTTTAATGCTTTTAAATTTTTATTATGCGTATTGCTATGGATGAAGTAGCTGAAAAGATTAAATTAAGTTTTTGAAAATTTCGAATTTTTGAAAAAGATTTAAATTTTCTCCAGCCTTATCTCATGTATTTATAAAATTTTGAACAAATGAAAGCGATAAAGAATGTTTTCTTGATACGCACAAAGATATCCCAAACCCATTGAGGCTTGCCGAAGACGAAAATGAAAGAAGAGACTCTCTTCTTTCACGTGAAGTTTTCAGATTGAGCATAGTCTTTGAGCTATAAGCGTCTAAAAATTTTTTTAAGATAATTTCAAACATCACCTGGTAGTTTTAGATTACTTTGTATATAGTTATCAAATTTTGCGTTCTCTTTGATTACATTCGTTAGGTTATTGGTATTTGTTGAACCATGAAACAGCTGCTTTTATCTCTGAATTGTTATTATGTAACTAAAATGAATTAAAACGTTTGATTTGCTTAACCCCATTGTTCATAGCGTCTCCACCACTCCCTTAGTCCATGAGAGGGGCTAAAATAGCCCAGTGTTCAATAAATAACAAGTTAGTGCATCCTGACCTATCATTGGAACTTATCTTTATCCTTTCTTTTTCGAATTGATATATTGATGTCTCTGATTGTTTTTTGTTTTCAAATGGAAACACAAATAAAAATATCGCTTCCATTTTTAGATAAAATTAAATATTACATTTTATACATAATATTATTGATGAGAGGGAATGGTCAGGGGGTAAATAATGGCATCTCTCAATGTGGCAGAACACTTTTCAAGTTTGAAATCAGACCGAAATTGATGGAGTTATAAGGAAAACATATCAGTAAAATCGTAAAAAAAAAATCGGCTAAAAAAGTCGCTGTGACCATGTCGAACCTCGCACTTTTATAAAAAGAGGCTTAAATCGGGCGCAAGACTGAGAAACTAAAAGTCAAGAAAACTTAAGATGCCTNATGCCTCATTGATCGGTTTTACCGTAATCACCGTATAAAAACAGGGGTCATTTTAGGCCCCCATGGACAATAGGGTTAAGTTAATTACCTGAATTTAATGGGAAGTATATATGTGTGAAAAATGCTAGCAATCATACCCACAATCCGACTCGACCTGTAGTGCTGTGACCAAGTCTTTCACACGTGTGTCAGAAATTCAAAATTTGATACTCGTGCGTACGCTTATATTAATGTATCAACATTTTGAAATTTCATAAAATTTTGTGAAATTGAGCAGACGTTATCTGTTTATACAACATTGAAGTGACAGCAAACTCAACAAAACAAATGTGTCTGCCTTTAGCCACCTAGAATGAATGACTATTGAGTAATCTATTACTTTCTTACTTGTTTCGAAACCCTCGGTTCGTTAATAGATATTAGGTGGCCCGGGACTACTAAAATAATGGCAAGAGCAAACATTCTTCTACGGAGAGTTCCAAAAATCTGAAAGGACAATTAAATAATCAGTAATAAAGAAATACAAAGCACAAGACTAAAAATTTTGCTTACAATATACAAACCCTTCAATGACTTTATCAACCGACGATTTTTGCTGTGAGACTGTTTAGCAATGAAATCGCTTAATAATACTTAATTTACAGAATATGCTAAGGACAATGAAAAAATTTTCATATAACAACTGCAGCTCTAAACTGCTTAGAAAATTTAAAACCATTGGGGTTCCACTAATGATTGACAATTCTAATCTGATAAAACCCGACAGGAATTTGGCCTGCTAATTGTCATGTTCAGGTTGTGAACAGGAAAACGGCAATTTTCTTGAAATTACAATGTTATGTGTAATAATCAGCTAATAACGATTTCACCCCTATTGCGGAAAGGTTTCCGAGAATTTGGCCCAATATATATTTTTGCATGACTATCTATAATCATAGCATTTGATAATGCATTGAGAACACTAGGGTTAGAATATTTTATTCTTACGTAAATTTTGAAAAAATTTTATCGTTTGTTTTTGAATTAAATCCAAAATGTTTCAATTTTAAATTTACGGTCGAGTTAACTTTTTCTCTTTCGGATTCGGATCAGGTTGGGTTGTCACTCCATTGGATCGGACCGGATTTGTAAAATTTTGAAATTATCAATAGTCTTCATTGATTCACTTTTCAAATCAATTCCAAATGGCCTTGGTTCTTTTGTTATGAATTTAATTGTTTACACCTAATATAAAAAGAGCTTTAGCAGAAGCAAATTATCTGTGGAGTGCTTTGATATTAGAGTGTCCCGCAATGGCAAGCAGAAAGAAAAAGTTGGTCACCTTAAGTAGGCATCATGTAAAAAGATGNACACTCCATCGGATTGGGCCGGATTTGTAAAATTTTGAAATTATCAATAATTAGTCGTCATTGATTTACTTGTCAAATCAATTCCAAATGGCTTTGTTTCTTTTGTTATGAATGCAATTGTTTACACCTAATATAAAAAAAACTTTAGCAGAAGCAAATTATCTGTGGAGTGCTTTGATATTAGAGTGTCCCGCAATGGTAAGCAGAAAGAAAAAGTTGGTCACCTTAAGTAGGCATCATGTAAAAAGATGTCGAACAAACATGTGGTACATCATGAACTAGACGATGTAGAAATTGGGGTGGTGTGGGTTGTAGGTGAAATCTACAGTTGTTTGCAAAGCTTGACCTATAGAAGAAAGAATCTTCTGCATAAATACAGCATTACAACAACATCACAGCTGGAAAAATAACCAATGATTTAACTGAGTTCAACTGTTTCTAGTTACTGTTGAATACGCGCGCATTTATAGCAGATAGAGCAGAAATCACGCTAGTAATGTGTTATGAAACAGGCTCAGATAATCTTGTAAAAGTTCAGAGACTTCACAATGATGATTTTTTCACTGCTGTGTACTTCCTCTAGAAAAATTGAAAACTTTTCAAGTGCACCAAGAAATATGATTGTTGTGCAGTCGGGATTCAGTAGAATTGCAGCTATGCCAGGGCTGTAAATGGATCAGGATAAGTTATTCCAACCTAATTTCTATTGAGTTTAAATTGTGTTGGCCTAAAATAAAGTTATGTCAAAATGTAACCCAATTTTTATTTTCACTACTTCTTGAGAGTTTTTGCTTTATGCCTATTATATAAGTACGTTTGAAATGCAAAAAATATATCAATAGTATTAAAAAGTAAATTTGTAAAAAATTTGGCACAATTCTTCTTCAAGTCTGCATGCATAATGTCTTTTCATAGTATAATCATGGCAAACATTACTCTAAACATTAACTCAACCAATTCATATATGCTTTAATATGATTGTATGATTTGATCCAACCCTACTATAAATTTAAAGTGATAAAACAGGGGCGAATACAGCTTTTAAAATTTGCAAGATCTAAAATTAAAATTTTCTCCATTATTTAGTGAGTTTGTTGCATTATTTTAGGGTCTTTATCAACTATTATAAGCACAGTGATAATTAGCTTAAAAGTGAGCTAAAACTATTACCACAGAATGCATTTATGGGATGCAACTACACAAATGCAATTCAAAATTTTAATATAATCACTAAAAATCAACTGATTTTTAAGAAATATTTGAAAATTACGTTTATTACGTATACTTTTACTTATTATGTTACTGTTGGTGAGATGAATGAAGAAAAGGATGTTGTTAAAGATTACAATAGTGTTACTGTACCCAAATAAATGGTGACCATGAATCAGTGATATGCATAGATGTGTAAGTGATTATAATATCTTCAACTCGTCCATTACTGAAATTACCTGTGGCAAAAACGTAATTTTCACCAATGAGTATATTCTAAATGGTTCAAATTTACCTCTATAGTGGTGTTCAACGGGGATCTGTAATTGGACGTCTAGAATCTACAATTTTCTTAGAAACACATTCATGCATATAATCATATTCTTCATTTACCTTATCAGCAAAGTTAATTTTTAGAAACAATAGCACTCCTTGTTTGTTTTATACGTTCTAATATCGATTGGAACTATAGCAGGTTTTTCACTGATCATTGATTAATCTCGAAAAGTAAGTAAGTAAGTACATAAGTAAGAAACTAGTAAGTAGTAAGTAAGTAAGTAATAAATAAGTATGTAAGTAAGTAATAAATAAATATGTAAGTAAGTAAGTAAGTAATATGTAAATAATATGATAATATGATAACTGTTTTCAAACCATGCCATTTCTATTTGCAGATGGTGTACAGCTAGTTGTAGCTCCATTGCTGATCTCCAATTAGATTTAATTTGCCTATTCAACAATGCTAATATTAATGAAATGCAATTTAATGATAACAAGTTAAAGTTTTTGACAATGAAATCAGCTGAACTCATTGAACTCAAACTATCTCAGCAAAGTCCTTACTAATTCCAATGAAGCAAAATATTTAGGTTTGCATATTTTCCAGGATTTATCTCAGGGCACTCATATTTCTCATAAACTAATTTCTGGTCATTGCAATTGTATGTACATTAAACAAATGGTCCCATTTAGTTCACTAGCTACAATCAAGCTTTAACTATACAAACTATGATTCTCTCTATGCTAACTTATGCATCACCAATTTGGTATGCCTCAGTAAAAGATATGAAAAACTTGAAAGGTTTCAAAAAGATGCACCAAATGGATTAATTCTATTGCAGGTTACATTACTCGCCTTAAAATTCTACATTTACTACTATTTCATTATATCTAAAGTTTTTGGACTTAATCTTTTTTAACTATTAGTTTAAAGGAACTTATGATCTTATGATCTTAAATATTTTTCTTACATATCATTATACAATCAAAGTCGAACTAAACTAAGATCTTCTTCATCACTACTTTTCCGTTCAAAGCCTACCATTAAGCATAAATTTAAGAGAAACTACTTTCATAAAGTGGTAAAGCTTGCGAACTGTATCCATCTTCAGAGTGATATATGTCTATTTAACAAACCTACTGCTGTCAAAAACCGATTGAAGGAGCTCTTTTGGAATCAATTTATTTTCCTTTGTAAAGTTAAAGATCCCTGCTCACATCCTTTATTATGTCCCTGACAAAATTGTCATGCGGAATCAGTGGTATCAATTTTATTAAAGAACCGAATTTTGTTATATATATATATATATATATAAAATGAGGTTTTGACATTTTTAGTTATTGAAAAACTACCATAATTTTAGTAGTACAAACTGCTAACATTATTTTCTTAATATATTTTGTGAGTAAGTACTCATTATTTCTACAGACTTACAGCTATATCTTTTAGTACATAAATCTCTAGAAACTTTCAATCGAAAATTTCCAATATTATATTTTAATTAGTATGAAAATATTTTCCATAAAGTAACATGCTCAATATTTCATTGATATTTATTAATATATTTATATATGGCACAGAACATTTTTTGAAAAATATGTTACTAAGATATTGCAGGAATTTCATTGGATCAAATAAACCATTGGATCCAGAATTAATATTCGTATTTGGTATTATTTAAATATATACATATTATAAGCAAAATTTATTTAGTGTCTAAAATGATATTTCATGGAACCCAGGAAGGGACTGGTAACGTCGACTGGGGTGTTGGTAATCTTTCAGATGCAGAGCTAATTGTTTGGTTAATTTACATTTCTATAGTTGTTGTGGGCTTGCCTGGTAATATATTGGTAATCTATAGTTTTATTTTTAGCAGTCGCTTAAAGAAATGGAAAAAAGAAACCAAGATGTCAATCTTCATAATTTCGTTGGGTATTTGTGATTTACTTACCAGTCTCAATGTCTGTGCACTTTATGTCTTTGGTAACTTTGTTGCGCAATACATAAACAACACATTCACATGCAAGGTAGATTAAATAACTACACATGCAATTCATTTGAATTAAGATAAATGAGTTTTGTGAAATGTCTATATATAAATATATATATATATATATATATATATATATATATATATTTTTTAAAACCATAACTACCATAGAGATATGAAATATTTTCTCCTTCTTGTGTAATTTGCTGCCGATGGTCTTTAAGTAATTCTTAGAGATCTCCTAAGATTTATGGCATACGTAAAATTATACCTTGGAAGTTTTTAAATATTTTTGAATTGCATTTGTAATTTAAAACAGCTGTGATTTGCAAAAACTGAATTTTTTGATTGCTCAACTTTCTATTTTATAAATATATTCTGCAAATTGCAGGCTTTTTTACCAAAAAATTCCGCACTTAAAATAACTTTATTTTAGGTTTTTGGAAGTATGTATTTTTACGAAGGGATGGCAATCGCATCTTCATGGCAAATTTCAATGATTTCAGTTGAGAGATATCTAGCTGTTTGCCACCCAGTCTATCACAGAACAAAATTTTCAAACGTACACATATTTGTTTTGATTGGCATTTCATATGTTATGGGATTTTGTACATCTTTCCTTCACCTGCCAATTTTATTCCATATCAATGAAGAAGGAGTTTGTACGACAACTTTTTTTGAGCTAAGTTATGAAGTACAGGTTTTTCAGGCATTTTCAGCTCTAATATTCTTCATAATTATGCCATCGGCACTAATTATCCCTTTATATTCAAAGATTTATTCAACATTGCAGAAGGCTAGCCAAAGTGCCAGTCTCAAGAAAGCCAGTTTTAATGTTCTCAAAACCTCTGTAATTGTAAGTTTTACTTAATGTGAACATTATAACTTATGTTCTATTCAGGTCTACATTGGTTTTGGAATTTGCAACTTTCCAGCGGTTTATTATTGGGTTTACGATGTCTATGCTCAAGTAGTAGTTGACTTCAGTGCACCACGATGGCAGATCTTAATGGTTCTCATGTCATTTAGTTGCTGCTTGAATCCTGTGATTTATGCCTTCAGCATTCCTGAATTTCGAAAAGCAATTATGGATGTGCTACAATTGAGCAGATTCCTTGAAAAATGAATTATTGCGTATTGTAGATATTAGCATGCCCTTAACTTTTCACATTTTTTTCAATAAATTTGAAATTGAAGCATTCACAGACTGACCACTAGGATGACTTTTAGCATAATGCAACTTGCTTTCCCAAAATATATATTTTTAAATATAAATTGATCGAAGACTAGAGAAATTAAATTTCATTAAAACTAACTGTTTTGAAAAATCATGTATTTCTCTTTTTGCTATAAAAATATATTATGTGTATTTTTTCAATTTTGCAGGAATGCAATGGCCAATAAAGCTTACTGAATTCCATCCAATTGGTTACATTTCGCTAAAGCATTTTGTGCACTCATGAACTGTGTACAATATTCTCACTACTAAATGCATTGTTTGTATAATTTTAGGAAATAATTTTTGAAACTAGCGTCATCTCATTCTATAAGGCGCTTCTACAACTGGTCCTGATATAGGGTCATATTTAACTAATCTTATTTTTAGATCGTATTTCTGTAGATACCTTACCTAAATTCTTATGTTAATATAATTCGATTCTTCAAAGATAATATTGAGAAGTTTTACTCAGTTAAAAACTTGCTGTTCTAAAAGTTGCACAGTGCAATATATCCTACTACTAAATTAGCAATAACTGTAATTGGAAGTTATTTCCCTATTAATAATAGAATGCTCACTAAGGTTCCTTAAAGTTATATTTTCATTTAGGCTGTGTTATAGTTTAAAGTTTAATGGACGTAATGGGATATAGATTTAAATACAATATAATAATAAGAGTCAAAGCAATGTATTTGCTAAAAAGTTAAAATTAATCTACAAACTAAATGTAAAATCTATAATAATAATAATAACTTTGTGTATTTGTGTGTGTCTATATATGTGGTGAGCTCAGTGTAAAAAATCAGTAAATGTGTTTAACATGCTTGTTTCTCCGATTCTATTTTGTCGTTAATAATAATATTAATAATAATAATAATAGTCGAAGCAAATATATTGCGCAATATATGTATACAAAATTCTACAAACTAACACATGACAAAAAAAATAAAACATAAACAAATAATTAATTACAAATTAATATGTACAATATATAATAATATAATCAATGTTTGTGTGAATCTTTGTGTAGATGCTCAGTGTTGGAGGTATGTTTCAAATGCATGAAGTGTATTACCATCCCTTAATGTATATTTTTTTTCTATTCGCGTTTCATAATCTAAATTATTCCACAATTTATTGATATGTGATAAAAGCCATTATAATTTTTATCTAAACACAGAAATTTTTGCGATCGCTCGTTTAATTTAATATAGTCATTAAGGAAAAGGAAAGTCGTTTGTAGAGATTTGAATTTAAATATAATAATAATAATAATAATAATAATCATAAGAGTCAAAGCAATATATTTGCTAAAACGTTACAATTATCTACAAACTAAAAATAAAATATATACTAATAATAAATTTGTGTATGTGGTGAGCTCAGTGTAAAAAATCAGTAAATGTGTTTAGCATGTTTGTGTCTCCGACTGTATTTTTTCGATCATCTACGTGCATGCATGTCTATATTCTTATTACATTATATTTTTATAGCAATCAGATGGTCAGCCTTAGTATTTGTGTAAAAATTTGATAAATTTTTACATTATAAATTTTTTAATAATCTGAATACTTGTAAATCTGACACAATATACCAGATTTAAACTGTTTTCTAATACAAATTTGTTTGTTATCTGAATTGCTGGCTATAAATGGCGCATTATTTAATAATAATATGACATGTATCTATTTATTAAATATCCTTGCAACAACTTTTTACAGAAAATTTTCAAAATTCAATGAAACGCTTACTTTATTTAACAGATTGACGTTCGTAATGGGACCATACTATATTGTAATGCTATGTGTATGTGAATCCTTTTAAACAAAAATATGTTTTGATCAAATTGTTAACAGGTTTTTTAAAAAAATATATATTTATGTAGTGTTCGTGTTCTATCTTCAACTTTTGACAATTATGAAAATATTCCTTAAAAATTTTAGTAGCAATTTTTTGTTTTGTAACTAAAGTAAACTATTTGAAAAAATACGTAAATGTTTATTGCCTATCCAAATATTGCGAAGATTTTGAAAATGTCTATTGGAGAAATTCAAAATTTCTCGTTTCCATCTATCAAGAATCAACCTATCAAACCTGGAACTACCTTCTCCAAAATCAAGTAACTACTATACACTCAACACTAAACAGCTCCCAAGCAAGATTTCACAGTATCCAAAAAGACATGTTAACTCAGTCGTCATCAACGCTGGTCTTATCGATACTCTTATCACATCCAACACTCAAATCTTCAAGGCAAAACTATAAGTTCTCGTCAATCAGGTTTGTTCTAAATTCACTCCACGCTATATCCTCTTTCTTGAGATCACACCTGTATGCCACGATTCAAATCTACAAAGAAATCCCATCATTCAGCAACTCAATGAAGTCATTCACAGTCTATCTTCCAGCAGCATATCATTCGTTCCTGTCTTCAACCAATTTCTTTCTTCACCTCGTGTCAAAAATCCTAATCTACTGGCCAGCAATGGAATTCATCTTTCTCGAAATGGTGTATTCTGCATGACAAAGATATTGCAAAGTTATCTTTCAACTCAGCAATTTTATCACACATCTCTTCGAAGAAGACACACATCATATTCTCAAGCTCTCTCTGCATCAGCACGTCGGCCTCCTTTGCTACTAACACCCCCTCTACGCCCAAAATATTCACATGATCTTCCATCAATTTCGCTACAAATCTTTAATGATTAGTCTAAGGTACTTTAATGCTTATATTTTTATTTTACTACTTTTTGTAAGCTTATTTAAAGGGCACCTACAACTAAACATTGCGTATGAATCCATAAAAAATTGTAAGCCCAATATGCTATTAAGCAAGGTTCATTATCATTTTTATGCTATTCAATTTCATAATTTATTAGCGGCCTCACATAAAATTATTACTAAAATTAAGATTAGTTCTTTCTGGAGACGTTAAAATGAATCGAGGTCCTCTCATGTCCGAAAATATGTTGCAAAGTGAAGTTTTTTACTACAAAGAATATGTTAAATTTATATATAATAATGCAAGAAGTTTAGTTTCAAATCGCTATGAATTGTAAAATATAGTGAGCCAAATTGGAAGCAATGCAATATATGTAATTACAGAAACTTGGTTAAATGATTTCATTAATATAGAAATTCTACATAATTCTAATCCTAACGCTTTTGAAATACACTTCAAAAATAGAACAGAAAGGGGCGTTGGTTTAATGATATTAATTCCGAATTTTTTTAAATAAAAGGGTAGAGTAGATTTAGAATTAGAACATCAAGTTTTTGAATCGCTTTGGATTGTAATAAACTCATTATCCCTTTCAAATAATAAACTAATCAACGTTTGTTATAATCCAAATAAAAATTATTCTAATGATTTTATGAGCATTAGATTTGCGAAATAGAAAACTCAATTTTTGAAAATAAATTTATCAGTATTTTTGGGGATTTCAATGTGAATTACTTAAATTACTCGTAATCAAAAATCATTGAATACACACACTTTTGATTTTCAAATTATTGACAAAATTAAGCCTACTCGGCATACTAACTTAAAAGATTTTCTTTACGACAGTACTAATAAGTATAAGACATTTGAATCATTGAGCGATCACAATCTTTGTATTCTACTTAAGTAATTATAAATACAGCTTGAAATCAAAATCTAAAGGTTTAAATATAAGCATTGAAGGGTTACGTGATGATAACATGATATGCAGGGATAAACGCAAAATTGCAAATGTATTAAACAAAACATTTGAAAGCATGGGACAACTTGAATTTAAATAAATCGGAAACAAAATTTCTTCTAACACTAAAATTGATTGTAACGTCAAAACTCAATTTAACTTCAGTTTAATTTCATATTACGATTTAAGAAGTGAAGTTCTTAAACTTGATGAAAACAAGTCATGCGGTTCGAGTCACTTGCCAAAAAGTATTTTCATATATTTGGCGAACATCTTCTTTTAGCATTTAATCAATGTATTATTGACAATCAATTTCCAGATATTTTGAAAAATTCTCATATTTCTCCACTATACAAAAAGGCGGGTCGCCCATAGTATTACTCATCCGTTTGCAAAAAGATTTGAAAAATTCTTGCAGGACAAATGTATAAATTTATTAAGGAGAATAGCATTTTATCAGAAAATCAATACGGATTCAAGCCAAATTTCAGCACAACTAACGCAATTTTGTCAATTACAGAAAAAACAAAATCAAATTTAAATAAAAAATTGTCCCAGCGGTTGCATTTCTCGATCTTAGTAAGGCCTTTAATTCAATGAATTTTGAAATTTTACAATCAAAATTGTTCAATCAAAGTTTTAGCAAAACAGCGACTAAATTAATTCTTAATTTTTAAGTAATCGTAATCAAAGAGTAAAATTGATAGAATCTATCCAAATTATGTCACAACAAATTTAGGCGTTCCCCAAGGCACTGTACTAGGACCAATATTGTTTTCTCTTTATGTGAATGATATTTCCGAAACGATTCCTAATGGAACTATATATCAATATGCCGATGATACATGTGTACTAAGAACAGCTCAAAATCCTTATGAAGCGACCAGACAATTAACCAAAGACATCGAAGACCTAATTGTATATTTTAATATAAATAAATTGAAAATTAATGCAGATTAGAGACAATTTACCATCTTTTCAGCGAGGGATCATAAAAAAATTCCGAAAATATTAACATTAAGATATGTGATAATGAAATTAAGCAAAGCAATTCTGTTAATTATCTAGGAGTAGTAATCGACAAAGAAATGATATTTGATGAATTCCTTTTCTTAAAATTACGAAAAATTGCAGCTGGTGTAAAATATTTATTTCATATAGGGAAACCATTTCATACAGAATTAATACACTCATTTGTTTTAAGTCAATTTAATTTTTGTTCTTTGTTATTTCAAAGTATCAACGCTCACAATAGGTCATTCTTAGCAAGAATATATAATTGGGAGTTAACATCACTATATTTTAATGATAAGCATCAATTAGTCAATTAACTTCGATGATCTTTTAATATTTTGTCTCCATTCCATTCTATTCAGTATCAATCTTTGTGTTTAACACAAAAGTTTAAAAATGAATGTAATTCTTTAAATGTTCTACAACAATATATTAAATCAAAGAACAAATAAAATTTGCGGTAAAATTAACCGGCAGAACTCTTTTACATTTAATTCTTGAGCGTTGTGGAATAATCTAGAAGTTACTTTAAAAATCGAACCAAATTATAAGCATTTTAAGAAAAAAATTAAAGATTAGTGCCCTTTAAGTAATTGCGCATATTTATTGATTTTGTATATTATATAGATATATATCTATATATATATATATATATATATATATTGTGCCTGCAAGTTCGACTAGTTATTTGTAAATATTATAGGAAATAGTGTATAAGGAATGAACGCAGTTGTCAATAGAGAAATAGTTACTCTTGTTCTACTGCTCAGTGCACTCCGTACACCCTAGCGATGCCACGATATATATATATATAGATATATATATATATATATATATATATATTCGTTTGTAGTATCCCCTTGTTAGTTTTTTCAGCAATAAATTTGCTTTTGCTCTTAGCAATTGTTTTTCAATATATATATATTTTTCATGTAACAACAAACAAATTTATATAATCTAAAAATGTAAATTCAATAAAATTTTTAATTCTATAAAATTTTTATTTTAATTACGGCTTGGCGATTTTCAGTACAAAAAACGAAAAGTAGCAAATAATTACTCTTGCAAGTAGGGAATTAATGTAAATTTTTGTCTAAATATGCAGTGTAAAGAATATAAAAAATTCTCACCAAATTTTTGGAGCTACAACCATTGCATTTATTTGGCAATAAAAAAAAGGTTTCATCAAATAATTAAAGGTTTTCATAAGCAAAGAAATCAGTTAAATTTCTAGAAATGTTCCATCTCAAAGTAAAAAGTTTAAGGCCACTTTTCTGCTTGTGTATATCAATATTCGCTGATTTTTATGAGGTCAAATCATAAATTTTGATATCCAGAAAGGTGATTGGTTATTGTTAATGGCTTCATTATATTTGAAAAAGGTTTTTGCAATTTTCAAGGAAGCAAATCGCTCCAAAAGGCGCAGAGATGTGTACAAAAGCTAATTCTTTGATTTTGTTACTTAAAATGATTTTTTGCATCAAATCTTGGTCTGTGTCGAAGTGTGTTTTCGGCTTCATTTTTGTTAATTTTACTGCATACTGCCAGGTCGTGATTACAGTAGGCCTTGGCTCACCACATACATAGACACGCAGATACACACAAAGTTATTATTTTACATTTAGTTTGTAGATTAATTGGCAAATATATTTCTTTGACTTTTATTATTATAAAGCGCACCTTCTGACAAGTACGCAAATACGCTTAAAAACAAACAAAACTGATTACAAACTCTAATAGAAATCCCTGATGAATTTGCCTCATCTGAAATAGATGCACGGCCTTTTTAAACATTACAAGCTGATCAATACTTCGAACTTCAAGAGGTGGCTCTTTAAACACTCCTGGTCCGCAAACACCAAACGCACTACTTGCGGATCACTTTTTTCATACTGGCGTGGAAATTAGACAGCGCTATTGAGTTCCGCAATCACTTCCGTATTTTGGAGTAATCAAATTTTTAAGAAACAGGTCCTAGCCCATACAAACGATTTCCGTACAATGCATAGCTTATAGATTATTCTTTCCTTATTTTTGAGCAAATGCAGACACACCAATGAAGGTGTTATATAAGCAAACGTAGGAAGACAAAAAATCAATTGTTTATTCACTAATGATATAACGATTTAAGCGGCAGGAGAGAAGCTTCATCTCTGTGCTTCCTATAAGTGGATTCAGCTTTTTGTCTCTGAGCACGTAAGTGTTTACATTCTGCATCACCCAACCATTCGACCCAGAAGACACCCAATTTTTTTGTTAATGGGAGCTTGACTATTAAGATGACAACTTAAGACAGTGTTATACATAGTGACCAACTCATTCAAGTTATTATACGATGGGTTCAATTACATATCCAGATCTGCACCAATGCCACTGGCTAGACGGTCAATATTGAGCTTCTTAAAATTGCGTTTGGTGATAAACATTTCAAGAGCATTTGCCACGACATTTCATCATCACGCATAAAAATAAGATCAATTATGTTACCATGTATGTTAGTTGTCGAGGCAACCAATTGCTGAAACATGTAATCACAAGCTAATTTCTTGAGATGAGACTTGGCTAAATTTCGATTTGTCATTCCAGAGTATATTCAAATCACCGAGGAAAACCAGGAGAACATTGGCTTCCCGAAAAACATTCTCTAAATGTGTTGACGCTCCGCAATGAATGCGTTTGTACATAAACTAGGTCAGTATATCAAAAGAATTTTCACTGAATTAACATTTATTTTGCAAGACTTAAAAGAACCAAACTTACAAATTCTAGAAAAAGAGGGGTTTCGATCGGATCTGCAGATAAACGTGATACCGCCACTTCGTTGACCAATTCTTGGGACACTATGAAGAGAAAAGCCGCAAAGAAGATGTGCTGAAAACAAATCACCCTCCTCTAAAAATGATTCAGTGATGAAGCAAATATCTAAGCTATTCAGATGTCTAAGATAAAATGTTCTTTATTACGTACAGATCAAGGATTGAATAATGCTCACTTATAAGAAGAGACAGGTAGTCAATTACTTGATAGACACTTCAACCAGTCTCTTGCTTCCTCATTTAAATAGAATCTCTTGACTATAACGGCTTCAGGCCCAAAATCAGCGTTTTCCACAATTCCAGAGTCTTTTTCATTGAAAACTGCATGAAAGCTTTTGAATTTTACATTGTCTTTTGGTATTAAGCAAATCTAAGAGCAAGTAATGCCATTTTCCGAATAGTGCTGTCTAATATCGTCCTCATTGAATGATTTGTCAATGTGCCCATCATAGACATTTCTCCTGGCTGGAAACCTAAGTGCTGCAGCTATTTTTGAACCCTGTTTGTTACCAATTACTCGACTTTGGTTTTCGTTAATTATCAAGTGATTCTCACTAAACCCCTTCCGCTAGTTTACCTGAGTATCAATGTTGACGCTTGACAGTGAATCCATGTTATCCTTTCTACGCTAATTTATTGATACTATACCAACCCGGGGCCATTGCGAAAGTTCAATTATCGGAACTGATACCTGACTAGTAGCTTTGTAATAAGAATTGACTTCAGATTTGAGATCTTTGAACGAAGAGTCCAGAGAAGAGAGTTTAAAGTGTCCCAATTTATTGTTATAAAAATATTTTCCCTGCACTTCCGTCTTATTTCCAAAGAAACCTACCATATCTATTAACTTCCGTTGATAGTCCAGAAGATTTCACGTAACTGCACTTCACTCCACATGTATTGCATGTTAAATATTGAGCGACGTCTGAACACATTTCCTTGCAGCTAGCACACAACCCACCAGTCAATACAACAACTTATTTTATTGACCTGTACAATTGCTTAGAAGTTATCTCAGATATTTTTGAAAATTTCGTCTATTTTTTGTAATACCTTGGCCAAAGTCCGACGCATTCCATGTCTACGACAACGTACCATTGATGCTACCAGTTGTCAGACCATAGGGCTCTAGAAAGTTTGTCTTTGCTTTTTACATTCATTTTTGTGAATTTCTTGTAAACTCGACCGTTCAATGCAAGTTGATTTACTAAAAGCACTGCATCAGCTTTTTTCATCTTGTAAATGAAGATTCTGGATAATTCGAGTAAGATTGAAGTCAGAATTGTTTTACAGAGTTTTTCACTCTTCTTTATTTTCCAAGTAAATAGTCGCTTGAGAAGGGTAGTTGAATTCAATAGTTTTTCTACGCTAATGCTTGCATGTTGCAAAAACGATATCGTTGTTGAAGTAGAATTTGAATGTTGTTTTTGAATGTGCTTGTTACATAAACTGGGAAGTTCTAAGAAAAATATTTGAAAATTTAATTATGATCTAACATACATCCGTAACTTTTTTACCAGAAAAAAGCTATTAACATTGACTTCGCTAATGAATGAAAATTTTGTGTCAACTGTTGTTTCATTTACTAAAATAGGAAATAAAAATTCGTCTACATGCGCCAACTTCTGAATTTTGAATTTTGGATTTTTCAATATTTTTTTGTCTTGTTAAAACTTCTTAAGAGGGGTATTCACTTTGGTATTTATCCCAAAGACCAAAGTATGATATGTATATTATGAAAATGATTGTAGAATTTCGATCGCCTGATTAACAAACGACAGTGATGAACAAACGCATTTGCAGGGCCTCGCTTAGTTATCAATCAATGGTGAATGCAGTTTGATATATGTAGTCCATACTGAGTCATTGGTCACTCTGTTCTTTACATAATTTTGT
>CABFPE010000093.1:1500559-1553059 GCA_900660155.1 Hofstenia miamia
TATATATATATATATATATATATATATATATTGATAATTACATAAGTTCAATGAAACTGGTGTATTTAGCTCAGTAGTCTATCCAATCAAAAAATATATAATAACTCTTAAGAAGAAAGTCGAAAAACTAAGAACTGCAATGCCCCTATTATGTAGTAAGTAAAATAATTAATATATCATTATTCTATTTGATGCTAAAAAATGCTTTAAGGAGAAACAAAATGAGTAAGCGCGGGGTTGTGGGGATGTCTGTCCCCATATCACAAACCTTTAGCATATTTTACTATAATTTTGAATATCATTAAATATCTTACACAACCAAATTATGCTAGTAACATAATAAGCTGACAGAAGTACAAAAGCGTAGAACTTTGCAAATAATTTATAAGAAATTCAGAATTGAAGTACTCGTTTCATCATTGCAGGTTTTTTGTTTATTTTTTGATTGTTTTCTGAACAGGGATGTAACTCTTTTGTAAGTATTTAAAATTCTAAATGACCTATTTATGTTTTATGCAAAAAATTATACACATGTAAATTTATTTGCAGAATATGAACAAAATGTTCATTGAAAGAATTCGATTTAAAAAATACAATTAAATTTCACTGCATGATGCAGCAAATGTCAAATTTCTTATGTGAAATTTCTCTACATTATATACTTGAGCCAATAACAATGCACATTTTTGCAGGCTTGTGTATGGACATATTTTTCTGTCCCATCTAATCCGATTGCAATTTATGGCTGTTCCATCGCATTCCAACCCACGGTATTCCCATTATAATATTAGAATGGAATAAAGTTCAAATAAAATTAGGAAATTTAGGAAAATTTAGGCTTAGTCTCTACTAATTGAACTATATGTACAAGGATACATGCAAAACGACAAAATTTGTTTGACTTTCTTAACTTTAGCTGCAAATCTAACCTTAAATTACTATACAATATCAAGTATTGGGTATCATGGGAAATAGAAATGTATGCGACCCCATCCCATCCCAACCCATGGGAATAACCTTGGTATGGCCAATGCTGCATTTTTGACCAAATTATCGAAAAAATTAGCATCAAGTTGTAAAAAATGTAAAATACTTTAAAAATGAATACTAAAAAAAACTTATAGGGAAAAATGGCCAGTGTCTTTCCAGATATATTTTTCTGAACAATTTAGCAGATTACAGAACATCATGCACACAACTGCTTTACAATCATGGGTAGACATGGGTTGGGCATATCCGCGTGTTTTGAGTAATTTATTTCAAATGTGCGGGTATGATTTTACGTTTTATTCTTCATAAGCTGTCATCAATACATTAATAAGAGGCAACACCGAGAGATGGACCTAAAATTAATGCCGATCCGGCCTAAATTTATGATCCTTGCTAGGCCAAATTCTTCATATAAACATAGCACACTATTTACTAATATATGCATATAATTAATAAAATATTGCATTTCTGAGTGAGTTGTGCATGTATTCAATGAGTAGTTGTTGCCATATTACATAAACGCACAATACACTGTTTCTATTGCTATAACAAATTTAGAAACACAAACAGTTTACATCATGAGATTACGTATCCCATGTGCTAAAGTTTATTCTAGAGAGTTCTACCAATGATGTTTATAATTGTATGGTGCGCTTAAACAAGTATAAATACTTGCTGAAATTGTTGACGTTATCAGTTTGAGAAATAAACGAGAATAAAATGCAGATATTTGTAAAAACGCTAACAGGCAAAACAATCACACTAGAAGTGGAAGCTGCTGNCAAGACAAAGAAGGCATCCCTCCAGATCAGCAAAGATTGATATTTGCAGGAAAACAACTAGAAGACGGCAGAACCCTTTCTGATTATAATATACAAAAGGAATCTACACTGCATTTAGTGCTTCGTCTAAGAGGTGGTATGCAGATCTTTGTAAAAACCTTAACTGGTAAAACAATCACCCTAGAAGTGGAAGCTGCTGATACAATTGAAAACGTCAAGGCAAAAATTCAAGACAAAGAAGGCATCCCTCCAGATCAGCAACGATTAATATTTGCAGGAAAACAACTAGAAGACGGCAGAACCCTTGCTGATTATAATATACAAAAGGAATCTACGCTACATTTAGTGCTTCGTCTAAGAGGTGGTATGCAGATCTTTGTGAAAACCTTAACTGGTAAAACAATCACACTAGAAGTGGAAGCTGCTGATACAATTGATAACGTCAAGGCAAAAATTCAAGACAAAGAAGGCATCCCTCCAGATCAGCAACGATTAATATTTGCAGGAAAACAACTAGAAGACGGCAGAACCCTTTCTGATTATAATATACAGAAGGAATCTACGCTACACTTAGTGCTTCGTCTAAGAGGTGGTATGCAGATCTTTGTGAAAACCTTAACTGGTAAAACAATCACCCTAGAAGTGGAAGCTGCTGATACAATTGATAACGTCAAGGCAAAAATTCAAGACAAAGAAGGCATCCCTCCAGATCAGCAACGATTGATATTTGCAGGAAAACAACTAGAAGACGGCAGAACACTTTCTGATTATAATATACAAAAGGAATCAACACTGCATCTTGTATTAAGACTTCGAGGTGGATTTTAGATTATATCAGTATTTTGAAAATATTTTTAATTCATATTTTATTTATGTTTTGTCTTATTGTGATTAACACTAAGGTTTCTATTATAATAACCAAATATTGCTTGTTGATTTTTGCCGATATGTACAGAAAGTTTTCTTTTAATATTCAAACTTTAATCTGGAGTTTTTCTTAATAAATATACAGAATCGCTTTTTCAACGTGTAAAAGCATAAAATGTAAGAATTAGGTTGTTAAATTCACCTTTATTTCTCAATAATTTTGAATAATTTCTTTGTCATAGAGCCTATTTATTGATCAACGTATTAGAGAAATTATTATTATTTTTATAAAATTACCAGGAGCAACAACCATTATACCATTATTCTAATAATGCTACTAAAAAATAATATTGGCACAAATTAATTTATAGGCTTCTACAAAGCATTAAATATCATAAATTACTTGTAGTATGTGCGCAATAGAATGGTATGATCTGTCCTATGATTTAAACTAATAATGACTTAATTATTTAAAAATTGTGAATAAGTTTAGCTAATTAACTGATCTTATTTTTCAAAAGTTTACCAAGCAATAGATAAATAGATTTCTTATTCGTTTGTTTACAAAACAATTATAAGATTTGGCAATGTTTATTCAATCAAAACAGCGCCTTTTCCTTCACATCTTTTCACGTTGTTACTATGCTTGCATAAATCAAAATGAATGTTTCGCTGAGCTGTTCTGTCATGATGAATAACAGTATAATGTTAAGGCGCATTCAGACGAAAATCTTTTGATTTATATCATTTGATATACGTCAAAAAGATGTTATTCTGAACGCACATCGTTGAAATTGATTCACAATAAGGTTTGCATCTTTTTGACGTAGTTCAAAAAATGCTCATCTGAACGCACATTATTTGTTTGAACGATCAGTAATTAACGACTTTGTTTTGGTGACGGATAATGTCAAGTAGCCGTGAGTTTTAAAATTCGAGTATTTTGAAGTTCAACTGTTTTCACTTCAAAATGAACCCTGACAATATTGAATTCTAAATACTCAATTTTTTTAACAAAAGGCAGTAATTCCTTTGAATTAAGCAATATTGGTTTTTCACAATTTATATGCTACTGAATTGTCAATATATTTTACTTGCGTGTATAACTAATTGAAATCACTTATAAACCAGAATTCAGTCATGTATTGAAAGTTCATTATATTCGGTTCAAATGTATAATTACAAAGAAACTTCAATCAGCAATTAACTTCTTGGTCTTAGCAATATTATGTACCAATGCTACGCAGGTACCAGGTGGCCAATTCAATTCCATTTTTCATTTTTCATTTTGATCATTTGGAAAGATGAAATGAAAATTGAAATTGAAAAACGGAAATAACCATTTTTCATTTTCACTTTTCAAATTTCATTTCGCCAATTTCCATTTTTTAAATTTTTCAAAAGAAAAACAAAAATTGAAAAGTGAAAAATGAAAATCAAAATGAAACAAATCAATTCCGGTTTTCGTTTTTTGATTTTCGTTTTGGTTATCATTTTTATGAAATTGCTATGTTGTTGTTTTTGAACTACTATAGCTTCTTTCAATAATACAAAGAGTGGTTATTTACTTAATATGGGCATCAATTTCTTTGTTACATTTGCGGTCATTGTTTATTGAGTAAACAATCAATGGGATGGCAATTACATAAGAATTCTAACAACCAAAACGAAAATTAAAAAACGAAACACGGAATTGAAATATTTCATTTTCGTTTTTCATTTTTCATTTTCATTTTTCACTTTTCATTTTTCAATTTTTGTTTTTCTTTTGGAAAATTTGAAAAAGGAAAATTGGCAAATTGAAATTTGACAAACAACATTGAAAAATGGTTATTTCCGTTTTTCAATTTCAATTTTCATTTAATCTTTCCAAATGATCAAAATTAAAAATGAATGGCCAATTGAATTGGCCACCTCGTACCTGCATACAATCCAATCAAGTTTGTTTTTTATTTTAATGTTTTGAATCAGTAATTGAAGTGTTGATTTTACTCTCATCAGTGATAGAAAAACACAATTCGTATTAAACTTAATTGATGAATAAACAAGTTGTCATGCATCAAAATAATGCTCGTCTGAACCCAATTTCATCAAATTGATGTACATCAAAAATACACTCGTCTGAAGATTGGGAGAAAAGTTAACTCCAACGAAGCGCTTTCCTTTGTGTCCTGAGATCATGACGTCACCCACGTACTGGGAGTCAGTGGTGACCGCCACGTGTCGCCAGTGCCATGGGTCAACAATTGATAGTTCAGTAAACTTTAATAAGAATTCTTGTTTGGGAATGGTGGTGAGTTCCTGCCTGGGCTCACTTTCGCGGATGGAGATTGTGTTGCTCCTGTAATTGATTAAGCAGGAATTCTGCTCAAGGAAGTCATTGCCCAAGATTATGTTGTAAGGCAGTAGTTGATTGCAAGTATCAATGACAATTAAGTCCACAGAGAAAAACTCTTGGCAAATGTGCAGTGTCAGGTTGGGTACACGACCCTTCAAAGATATGGTATTTCCAGAAGCATCCAACAAGCAGGCAGTGGACAGGAGTAATTCGTCCCTGGACTAACACAGCTTGGTGCAACAAGAATTGCTGATGATAGAGGCTGAGGCTCCAGTGTTGATAGTGACATTAACTAAAGTTCCATTTATATCCATGGGAATGACATTAGTACACAGTAGTGAGGTGACAACCAAAACATTGTGCGCAAGTTTTATAGGAGGCAGTGTTCCAGCTAGTTTAACAGGTTGACAGAATTGACTGGTAGATCAGGAGAAGAACACTCTTCTGTCGCTGATTTGTTGATGACAAAACCATCGCCATTGGCAACTAGATGAATCACAGAGTGGCATTGAGCTACAGCAGCATCTTGAGTGGCTCAATACTGCTTCATAGTCAGTTCAAAAAGAATGAACCACTCTTCAAATGTTTGAGATATTTCATTGATTTTTCCAGTAAATTTGGGTAACACAGAATGTTGATTAAATAAATTAGCGGTTTTGTTTCTAACAACATTTGTGGGCAGTATTGACTGAGTAAAGCATGGCCCACTCGTCATTGCAGACACAGTAGAATTATTCAATTGCAGGGGCGAAGTTGAAGCTAAGACTGTGGGTGTGACACAAGTGTTGACTGGTGCTGGAGGCAAAATGGTTGCACTCAGAACATTTGGACTTGGAGTAATGACAGTGGCCAAAGTAGAGACTTGAGTAAGAGCAGATTGCGTGAAGGTGGGACCTCCAGTCATAAATGAGGTGGCTGGAGTAACAAATTGTGGCGTCAATGGAGTAGTGGTAGATACAACAGGGGCACAAGGAAGGCATGCTGAAATCATTTGCAAAACATGATTGGAAAGATGGTCAGAAAAAGCACCTAAAGCTTCTTTTAGGACATCACAAGTTACGCATTCAGAATGTCTAGGTGGAGAGGGCGCAGAACAAGGAGGAGTGCTCTGAGGCAGTGGAAATGAAGGCAGAGGCATCGCCAAACTATGGATTTGAATTTCCAATGCAGTAATAGAATCAAGTAAATGTTTTTCTCTCTGCCAAGCTTTGGTGGCTTGCTGTTGCAACTTAACTTGCAATGAGTCAATGTATTGTTCACAAGAAAGACATTGATTGGTTTGCTGAGTAAGGGCTGCTCTAAGTTGCTCAACCTTGATTGGTTGAGGCTCTGGGGAGGTGGTGACAACAGGTGAAAAGAATCCAGAGGTGACATATGAAAGGTCAGAGGCAGTGACTGAGTAACATGATTAGGAGAAGATAAATCAACTAATGAATTAATTTGATTGGGCAGCAGTCTGGGTACCATTGCTCACACAGGGGAACCCTGGGTGGGAGTCCAATTATGAGAAAACCTGGTGAAATCAATTAAGAACAAGAAAAAACTATGAGGAAAATTCAGAAAAACAACATATTGGGAGAAAACTCCAACTGAGTTTGAAGAAACAAAAAGCTATTTCCAGTAATCAGCACAGTGTAGGGTACAGTAATAAATCCAAATTCTAGAAGAATGAGACAACAACAAAGTAACAATCACGAATGAGTAAAAATAATGTTGAAGTTTGGTGACAGCTCCATATTACATAATTGCAGTGTAAAATTACATTAGAGGTAAAGTTATGCATTGGTTGGTAATGAAGTTGATTCATGGCCAGGCGAAACAACTATCCCAGCTAGCTCACACCAAAGAAAAATAACAAAACCAAATATGGTAAGAAAACAACAAGTGACAGTTCTGTATCATGTTGCAATCACCAGGTGAAATCAGATGACCACCTTGGTAAGCACACAAGTTTCATTACTGGAGTACATCTCCAAGCATTGATTCACCTGCACACTTCAACAGAATAGAGTAGAGAGTTCAACTGACACTCTAATTTGTTCAGAATCACGTCAGGGTCACTATGTAGAATCACAGGGTGCTCTGGCTCAAAGGTTAAATGGAAGGTTGCAGAGGCTACCATTGTAGAGAGTGACCCACATTCTAGAGAAAAAAAGAACATTGGTAGCTCACCAGTTCAATAAAGAAAAACAGAAACCATTCACTGAGAATACATTTCCTGCAGTGACCAATTCACACAGCATCACACCAAAGCCATATCCAGGAAGCCATCCTTACTCACCAGGGTGCTAATTGTGTGTCTCAAGTATTGATTTCTAGCTCAAATAAACAATTTAGCTCAGTGTTATATTATCTCAGCTCATGTAAATAAATAATAAAACAAAGGCCTGTAATTACCATGCATTGACATTTGCCAACAGCATATTAAATTTGCAATGTGTTGTTTTAACTGCATGTATGAGAATGAAATGTTTGAAATAAAAGATGTTAATCCCTACACATATACATGGCCATAACCTAAAGTGACCACATTTTGGGCTGCCAACTGTTAAGGAGCTAGTTGTTGCCCCAGACACAGTGGAGTAACTCCCAAATTGTTGCCAGATCTTAAGCAAAATTTATTAAACAAAAATTCACAACAAATCTAAAAGGGGTTAGTGTATAAATAAAATAATTCAAAGAGCAAATTATGTTGAAGCAGGAATAAATTTTATTGTGCATTTGCTACAGTTTTCTATCATATTTATAACAATTTCTTTTAATCATTACCTGGTATGTGTTTACAAAACATTGCATGAATTCCCTTGCAAATTAAATGAGCAATAGCATGGATGACTCAGTTTGAGGGGACAAATAATAAAATGATCAAAATACTGCACTTGAAAATACAAAGAATTAATAACAATAAATTGATAGCAACAATCACTGCATCATCATGATGTAACACTAGATTAGAGTGCCAAATAATCAGAAATAATCAAAATAGAGGCCCCAAGTGACTCTAAAATAACAAGACAAGATCTTATAGAAAATATCACCATGTTCTATGATGAGACATTTATATCAAAATCATTGTTGTCAACATACCAATTCTTCTATCCTAAAACAGATATTGATTCAGAATTAGCACACACCACAGAAAGATTGCAATAATGGAAAATGAGGTGTTAATGAAACTAACAAAGAGTGAGCAGTATGAAAAAATGGAATATGATATGCCAGAAGCAACAGACCTGATCAAAACAACAGACAAAACAATACATGGAGAGAGGGTTGTGATAATCAATTAGCTACAGTGGAGGAGAAGAGTTGCATAATCAGCATAAGAAACAGAGAAATTAGATACTTTGATTATTTTCATTGATTTATTTATTTATTTATTTTGATTATGCTATAGTGATAATTATTTTTCTTTTGTTGCAACTAAGCAAATCAATTACAATAAGAATATTTGTCAACAAAAGAGTTTGACAAAAGGGAGCATAAGCTAATTAATAACATATTGCATAAGGAATTATCAGACAAAAGTTCAATGACAGAAATATTCATCACTAGAAACAGGTACATATTGATCTGTTTGTAAAGTGTAATATTAATATGCTGTAAATGGAGAAGAAAATTGATAAAATAAATCATTTGGATTTATCTTTACATTGTATCAGGTTTTATTCTATTATGACAAACAAAAGCTAAACATTGAGTCACATGAGTAGCACTCAGGGACACCCACAATGCAATTATTGGCCTTTGGGTGGCAGTCTTTATTCAGCAAACATCAAGTCAGCTTCTGCAATTGCTCTGCCCTGTTTATGAAAGTGTGCCTTTAAGTTAGGTCTCTAGATAGGGATTTTTATTCCATTTGGCTTTCCTACCAAATTGATTCTTGTTCTATAATTATTGTCATTAAACCACTGATCATATTCTAACCCCTTTTATTTTATATCCAAATTTGTCTCATTTATAATACATAATAAAATATATTAAACATAATAGGTGTCTACAACCAGAGTATTATCTACATGTACACTGTTTATTAAGGATGTATGGGCAGTTAATGACCAAAGTTCAGCAGGCAACAATGATTGCTCACATGTATCAGAGGACATGTACTATTATAATTGTAGGGTTATTTATATGTAAGGAAAGTAAGAAGCAAAAGATGCAATGTTGAATTTATTCCTATTTAATGAGTTATAATGAGAGCAATTGTTGTACAAATCCAATAACAGTAAGCAACAATGGGGAGCATCAAACTTCACTACCTAAACCATTATCACTGAGAGGATTTGTGAAACATAGCTAATTGCATAGTAAATGGTGATCACTGCTAGAAGCCACACTACTCTTGATTACCTGGCTCTGCTTTGGGCTTTGGCTCTTGTAGTTACTCTTCACTAATCTAAATAGAAGTTTGATGCTCAATTATATAACAGTGTGTATCTATTTGCATTATATAATGTAATCTGATAAATCAGATGTCAGAGCTGTTAGTTGGAGTCTCACCAATCAGAGAAAGTTGTCTTTTATCTAAGAAAAGTAATAGAAACAGCTAATTATGGTTGATCTCTAATCTGTTGGAATTCTAAAATGTATTTACATTTATTTTAAATATTAAAAAATATTTATTGATTCAACTTTTACCCAAAAATTTTTATTCTCTAAAGCAAAATCTATGAAAATAAAAAATATATTAAACATGAAAGTAGTAACTTTCTTGAAAATTTTAACCTAAAATATGTTTTTAATGAATTTGAAAATGAAATGAGACTATTTTGTAGCTAGTATTGCACAAATGCACTAACAATTTTTTAATTTCAACAATAATTTTATGAACTTATTAATTCAGTTGAAAGTTACTATTTCTGGATTTATTGATTTACAAAAACACTTTTTTTGCAAAGCCCACAACTCACAAACCCTATTGCTAAAATGCTCAAGGTCTCTTCACCTGTAAAAAGAAGAAGAATGTCAAACACAAGCAGAAAAGTACAACCTCTGAGTATAAAAGTCAAGTACCACTGTCACAATATGACTCCCTCACAAAGAAGTAGCTAATTGAAAAAATCATTTCCATTGAGAATGAACTCCAAAACCTTAAAGAAGAAATTGACATCATACAAGTTGAAAATTATAAATGCTTTGACCAGATCCATCAAGAAAACTGCAAACACTTGAATGAAAAGACCACCATAAAGCAGGACAAACAAAAAATTCTAGAAGAGTATGAAGCTGTCCAAAAGGAAAACTAATGCCTCTATATGGAATTTGAAAAGAAGTAGATGAACAATGCAAACACCTACACATAAAAATACAGATGACACATTGTAAACTTTACAAAGCTCTAGAACATAACACCAACTTGCTCAAGCAAGTCAAGGAATGTAATAAACACACATTCAAGTAACCAGCCATCTATTTGCTCAGAAGAAGAAACCAGTTACTTTATTAGAATATGGAAACCACTAAAATACATTTAAAAAAACCAAAAAAACATTGAAGGGAATTTGCAAATGATATAAACTCCTCTTATCATAAATGAGCCTACTCCAATAGTTTAGAAAGCAGGACATTGAGAAAAACAAACCTCAGCTGTCATTAACAATGCAAACCATCTCAGTCAATACCAATAACAATTAGTGAAATAACACCACTGAGGGCACAATCCCCTCAGTCACCTATAAACAAATTTAATATAATTAAAAACAGGCTACACGCAATTGAGAACCTACAACAGAACAAAACATCACTTAATTCTAACTTGCTGCCACTGGCCAATGCCACATCACCAACTTTTGAAGAAAGCAAAAATCTTATCATACAAAAAGCAGGCCAAGAACATGTACTAGCACAGTTCCCAAGCCTCTTCACAGGAAAAGCATACAATTTATGCCTCACACTTGACATTGCAACTAAATTGAACTATGAGCTCTTGATCCAAAACTTCTATGATAATTTCCATGCTTTGACTGTATGCAGTCAATATAAAATTTTGCTTAATAATACCACCTACCTATGCAAGAATGACATTGAAGAATACATTTTACAGGTAGAACACCTGTACAGATTGATTCAACTTACTAATGAATAATTATTACATGACCTCTTCACTCACATTGATAACAGCATGTCATTGCTGATTTGTAGCCAATTTGAACAAAAATATGGTTCAGAGGACAAACTGTCCATATTCATTAAGAAAGCCATTAAAGCTAAACTTCAAATCAATAATTGCACTAGTCACAAATCAAATTAAATTCAACACTAATACCAAGACATTTATTGTAAAAAATTCTAAATTATCTGGCACCAGAAAAAACTCTATGCCTTCCATAGAAACTAACATCACAGTTGAGCAAGCCTTACATTGACAAAATTTTATTTACTGTACATCAGAATTTATACTTTACCTTAATTGATCTCTGTAAAACCTATGGGCAGGAACCAACGTGCAAAACTAACATAGAGAAGACAGCATTCATCACCCAGTACAGATTGTTTGAAGGGCTTTGCATGGACTTTGCTCTATGTAATGCCCCTGCTACTTTCTAGCAATATGTAAGTAAAGTCCTACAAAATGATAAAAATAATATAGATGAAGGTATTGCTGTATATATTAATGATATTCTTGTGGCATCCAGAACTACACAAGAATATATAACTAAATTTAATAAAATACTTATTCTACTAAAAATTTTAGGCTTTAAAGTTAATGGAAAACCTGAAAATACTAAAACCACATGTAATTTTCTTTGGTTGAAAAATTAAAAAAATGCAAAATTAGTTTGAAAGAAGATGCTTGAGATATAGAAAAAATAACACATCCTAACAACAAAAAAGATATCCACCACATACCCACTACCAAGCATTTATATCAAATATTTCTGATAAAAACCATCAACATATTGAACCTAATGAAATCAAGAACACCAAAGGAATGGTCCTGGAAACATCAAACTGAATTAAACAATCTTAAATCAGAGCTAAGAAATTGTTCAGCTTGCATCTTAACACACACATCACACTTTCCTACCTAGTGCACTGAACTTCAAAAAATTTCATCACCAGCTCCCAATGAAAGTGTGATATGTGTGTTAAGATGCAAGTTTTGCATTTGTTGATTATATCAAAGTCTATTGAGTATAAGCTAATGCATATGAATTGAGCATTAAAAGTGCATTCAGTTTGGATGATTCCTGTGTGGCCTCTCTCATGGCATTTTCTGACAATGTCTCTTTTGTAGTATTCAGGAAGTGCAATATTATTATGATGTTTACTAATAGTAGCCCATTGGCAGTAAGTTCCCATTTGTATGTGTTAAAATATAAAAGAGTGTTATTCAGTGTTATTTTAGTATCTTTTATCTTATGCATGATTTGTTTTAGCTGTGAGTCATTTTGTTGATGTTATTATTTATTTTTTTATTGATTTCTTTTTTAGGTAGATTTCTAAGATGGGGTGACCTTGCTGATCTGCATTTACTTCCAGCAGATTATTTGTACCCATTCTTGGAGATGAATGGGAAAGGTGTTTTTTGTGTTCAGGCTTGGTTAATCATGGTGATACTGAGAAAGAGCAGTCATAAGATCTGCATTGTTGTGTTGCTTACATTTTCAGTGGATAATGGTAAAGTTTGAAGTTGGTTAGATATTTGATCCAATTTGCAAATCTTTGATCAACAAAATCTAAAAGAGGTTAATAAATAAATAATTGCAAAAGATCAAATGCAATAGAAGGAAGTGAATTTATTGTGTGCTTCACTACATTGTCTCAGATATTTATTTCAAAAATCTGTAACTTATTACCTGACTTGCTTACAATTTCAAAGCACAGTTTCCCTCACAAAGTTAAATAAGCAATCACATGTAATTCAAATTGAGGGTACAAAAACTAACACTATCAAATTAACTACACTCAAAATTCCAAAATTGATTAAAAGAAATTGATACAAATAAGGTAGCAGTGAATCAAAAAGAGTCAAAATGTCAAAAGACATAACACTATTTCAGAGTGCTGAAAAAATAAAAATAAGGCCCAGAGTGACTCTTCAGTATTAGGTATAAGGATGGGTACAGTTAGGAAGTGTGGTTTGCATTTAGCTATAATTGTTGTATTTTCTCTAGTCTAAAATGAGCAGAGAATTAGGTGTTGGAAATGGTTCATCACTTTGGCCAGAGGCCTGATTTTGAAGGAAGAAGTTTGGAATTAACTTGTTCTCTGAATACTTGTTACCTATGGAATAAACATGCTCTTGTTTTCTCAATAGATAGAAGTACATAATAACTAATAGTTTCATCAGTTGTTTTAATATTTCTAAAGATTGAATGCTTGCTGAGTGTTGCACATGCTTCTGCCACAATTCAAGCATTCTACAATATGTTTGCTTTATCAACTCATAGTCAACAAACACTTATCTATAGACATATTACTACAGGCATAATTGTACTAGCTAATATTTGATAAAAAAGCTTCAGCCACAATAACCAATTGTAGCATCATCCAAAGCAACTAAGCTGAAGAATAATGTTGAATGATTAATAATGATTAAAATTGATTGTAAAATTTAGTTAATTATCTTAGTTATTTTGTAAGATGCAACTAAGTCATAATATTGTTCAAATTAAGAGAAACTTGTTAGCTGATCAAGTAATATTTGACAAATCATATTGAGTGAAAGTGCACTTATGTTAGAACAGCCATTTTGGCAGACGAACTATTTGAAATTTAAAATCAGCAGGTACTTTTTGAAAATTTTTATAAATAGCTTGGAACTAACCATAAAGTTGATGAACAATAAATTCTTCAGAGTTTATATTATTTTCAATCTTCTATTATCTGGTTTGATTATTTAATAAATGTGCAGCTAGGCAAGTTGTGTCGAGTAGTGGCTGGAGTCCATCACAGGATTGATTCGAAGGGTCCTTGTGCCAGTCACGAAACCACACTTATGTTACAGTTAGGAGTTTTTCGATTCTTGCCTAGTCTGACTATTGATTGATACATGTATGAAATAATCAATGCTTGAAATGACTGGATAGTCAACACCTAGGGATATATACATATATTCTTAATAGTAGGAGACTTGACTATAATTGACTTGATAAATGGCCTTACATGTAGCTCTATTAAATGTAGGTATAGGAAACTGCAATATTATTCTTATTGAAATTATAAGCTGATAGTTTTAGGGTAATGGCTATTTTAATATTATGTAAATGCAGTTAGTGTCAACGCCCGGTTGCTTCATTAAATCAAAACAACAAACACTTTACAAAATTGAGTTTAAGTCAGTTACAACTTGAATTGAGTGCACACACTGAGTTAAGTTAAGGTACACATAATTGATCCCAGTTGAGCTGAGATGGTACTGTGGATTCAATCATCACTTCTGAAGGAGAGGAACTGCTTTGTGGAGATCAGCTTCAGGCAGTAGCCCAAGAGAAGAACTGAAGAGGGAACGTCATGCGACTCTGTCACCTAAACAGTGATGGTTAATACTCATACAGTTAAGTAACATAACTAGTTAGTTAAAGAGGAAAGTCTGATGGTTCAACAACTATGTAACCCCTCACCTGCAATTTACTGAATAGTGATTACCAGTAATGAGACACGGTGCAAATATGCCAGGTGGAGGATGTTACACAATATCCACATCTCATTCACATTCAGCCAGTCAGTCAACACTCTAATTGATCTGAGTAGCATATGGAAGAATATCAAAGCAGATTGTCCAACCAACAACAGTTGGCCAGCTATTGTGGCATCAATCAATTGATAACAAACATTTGTGTCATTAGTATTTTGAATTTAGTAAATATCAATTGTACATTATGTTTATACAAATTTGTATTGCCTCATTTGACTTAAAGAGTGTTAGACAATCTGTGCAATTTAAAACATTTGAATTGTCTGCTGCACAGTAATTCTGATTTAATTGATTACCACATAAAAGGTTAACAAGGGACATGTAAGTGTTTACTCATAGTTTCATGGTATGCTTTTAGTGATTCTTTTGTTTATCAAACACCTGTTTTTATGTTTAAATACTTTGAATTTGTTATCAAAAGTTCAACAGATTTTACTCTATCCTTACTACTATTTGCATATGTTATTTATTAAAATGCTTTTCTAAATTATCTGATTGTGGCCAAGCATGCCTTGTTCAGGTACAGCTTTACAAGTTTAATCTCTATGGCACTATGGTGGTTTATGTATAGGGTTTTTCACAATTGTTCATCTTTTGTTATGTTTATTATATTTAATGCAGCACCTGAATTGCATGAGCTGAGGCCTGCACTTAATTTAGGTACACAAGCATGTAGCACACCCAAGAGCTTATAGGGCTTCTCCCTCTCTTTACTTGAATTAGGGGGGCTCCTATCTTATACAACTCTTTCTATAAAGGTTCTCTGTATTGGGTCAGCTGATTGTGGCCATACACCCTTCCCTTACCTGATCTTCTGTGTTACCTTTAACTTTTATTAGGAATAAGCTTATTTTAGCACTGGAGTCAGGCTGTAAATTACTGTGACATCAGCAAATCCTGGTGTTAATCAACATAGATTTTCATGCTGATGCCACACTACTATTTTAATCAAATCACCATCACTATCTTATCACTACTCAATAGAAAGACTCTTGCTTAGCATACAACAATTTTTGTCACAAGCATTTCTTGAAGAGGCATGAACTCCAGATTGCAATACCAAATTGGCTCATGTCCATATACCTTATCAATGATCATATGCTTTCCTTCCCATCTCACACAGAATGAGAGAATAGTCACACAAAAACAAATCCCATGAGATCTCCATCATTCCTATCTCTACCATACTCAAGAATTGGCTATTGTACAGCAGATCCTTACTAATGTCACCACCAGGAAAGAACATTAAATGTACCACAATCTTTGAAAAATATTACATGCAGATTATTAATATTGAGAACCTGACCAGAACCTTGTCAATTACCCTTATCAACAACAAATTAGCTATTGCACCTCAAGATGTCCATATTGTAACAGAAACCATCAAGAAGTTTATGTGGGGTGCTACCTGTGACACAAAAATCTCATCCTTGCTTGATGACAACACACCTCTTTTATCACTCCATCTTCAAAACACATACCCCACTCAACTGATGATTACTGTGACAAATTGAAATGGTGCCTGCTGGTGATAAAAAACAAGATATTACTTATTTACCACAATCAGTGATACCCTGATTGCTCTTATAATGAAATTTCAACATCAGGAAAATACAAAAAAGATGGAAACCAGTTGATACCCATTGAAATACTGGAATTACAATAGAAGTCAGCAACACAGTTGCAGAGTCATGAAGCTGTCCTCACATCTTTCCCACTTAATCTTAACTCTTCAACACCAAACTCAAATGGATGAGAATAACATTGAAAAACTTAGAGTTGATATCAGTTATTTGAAACTTGAATAGGTAAAAACTGATTCAGCTAACTAACTCATGCATTTCATAAAAGCCAAACCCACAGATTCAACTATGGTTTCTCACTAATATATTATTGCAAAGGATACAGATTCACTAGCATTCACTAAGATCCTTTTTAGTGAATGCTGAACAAAATCACAACTATCTACTATGTTACAACCTCATTTACAAATGGTTCTCAATGTGGAATGCATAACTGCAAAAATCTGAATCTCAGAATCTAACATAGAACTGTAACATCCTCTAACAGGCATTATTACTGTTTATCCTTTGTTACTTTATGACATCAGTTGTATATTAGCAGGTAGGGATTTACTAACTTAACACTGCTTTAGCTTCTATGTATTTCTGTTAACTTAACTTAATGAGATTTAACTATTCACAATTTAGGTGACAAAGCCATGCATAATCTCCTCCAATGATTGATAGTGGGCATCTGCCTGAAGCTGATCTCCACATCCAGTTTCCCTTGTTCACCAAGGATCCACTTGGTTGAGTTCCACCTCTCAGCTCATCAATGTAATTTATGTGCACCCTATCCTAGCTCAGTGTATACTCCAGACAAGATGCAATTTGACTTAGTCTCTTTTCATAAAAGTGTTTCATGTTAATGCAACCAGACTTGTTACTAGCTGCTTTGTTAATGTTACATGTAGCTATTACCAAATATATTGGCTTTAATAACTAGTTTAATAATTAGCAGCTTCCTAACTTACATTTAATAATTCTACATGTTTGGTCACATTTGCAGTCACATTATAGTCATTAATTTGGATCTAAAATAATATAGATATAGTCCCTAAGAGTCAGCTATCCAACCATATTTTGAATTTATTATTTTTGATACATGTAGTAAATGATCAATAGTCAACTAAAAGAGAATAAAACCCCTATACCTAACCTAATTGCACTTTTTTGATCAGGCACAAAGATGTTAAAATCAATCTCTTGATGGGTCCAGACCACTACTAAACACAACTCATTTAGCTTGACATTCTATTAAATAATCAAACCATATCAAGAAAATAATGTAAGAATTCCAAATGAATTTCTTTATCAATTGCTTATAGTAAATTTAATCTATTTATAGTATTTTGGAAAAGTACCTGTTGATTTCAAATTTAAACTGTTCATCTGCAAAGATGGCAGCTAAAAATAATAGAAGCAACTTTGCCCCCTTGGTTTTGACAAAAGTATTATTAGCAGCAGATACTGATCTTGTTCTTGCTTAGTTGCATAATACAAATTATCTATATTGATCATATATTTTTACACTATGTTTTTAATCATAATTGTTTTTGATCTTATTCTTCTTCTTAATCAACATTAGCAGCTCTAGATTACTTTCAATGATGCTACAGAACTATTCCATCCTCACTTACACTCAGATTTCCCATAGGAACACATAGTTTGCACACAGGTGAACCATTATGTAACCATAGGTATCATATGGTTGGAACTTACAACCACACCACAACTATAACTTGAGGAATGTATTGAAATGGAAAACAACTACTGCATTTCATCACCACTAATACACACAGCAGTGATACAATTAACCAGTCTGGCAATCTAAAAACAAGAAGAAATATAAGGTAAATATACCTCTCACAGGTAATGAACAGTATGTCAACAACCTAGGCAATCTTGTTATAACTTAAAACTCAATCAAATACAAACAGAGCAAATCTAAATTTATCAAAGAAGATGATGCATCACATCTATACATTGATGAATATGTACCACTCAAAGCACATCTACTGAAATAGTAAACTAATGGCAGAGAAAATTGATTATGTAAAACATAGTATCAGCAAATTACCCAGCAAAACTTTGATTCTTTTGTCTGACATTGGAGACTTAATGGGGGTGTAATATAATGCAAGAGACATACCAGTACTATGATATTTATTTTAAAATGAATAGAGATAATTACAATGATGCAGACAACATCAAAGATCCTCAACAGATGAAATAGTTAACAGTAGTATATCTATATTTATTGATAAAGTTAAAAACCACTCTAATTTACTTATGCCCTGTTCCCATTAGAGTTAAGTCAACCTGCTGTGAGTCACCCTGCTTGAAGAAATCTTGTGTTGCCATTTAATTTTTTGCCCTGGTTTGAGTTGCAGTGGGGTGACTAAACTCTAATGGGAACATGTTCACCCTGCTGCCACTCAACTCTGTTTTTTCAAGTGGGGTGAAAGTATTACTGTAACTCAATTTCAGAAGACAATTTAATACATATCTTTTTCAGAATTTGCAATAACTAGTATTTAGTCAATGTCTGTGTGTACTTCTTTCCATGCTTATTTAATCAATCAAGAATTAATAAAAATATGTCTAATAATTTTGTTAATTAAGTCTGTTTAAACCTGTGCTTTTGGGTAATTGCTTAATTTGAAAGGTAATCCAATTAAATTCAAGTGCTATTTAAAACCTTTCCACAAGTGAGATCAACTAATAATCTCTATAAATTAATCTCATCATTGTCTTTGTGACAAAAGCACACAAATTTGATTGGATTTACCCATTATTTTGATTGCTCAAACATTTGTTAAATATTCATAATCAATTCCTATTAATATAATAATCATCTGCATTAATATAACAAAACTGGAATTTTTAAGGCAGTTCATAAAATATTGAAAAGTATTTCACCTCACTTTTAAAAATCAAATGGGAACACATTCTCCCCATTATAACTCAACTTGGTTGTATGTCCCCATTTAAATTTTCATAGTGGTATAACTTTCACCCACTTGAAAAAACTGAGTTGAGTGGCAGCAGGGCAAACATGTTCCCATTAGCATTGAGTTCCCCCACTGCCACTCAAAGCAGGGCAAAAATTAAATGGGAACACTGCCTTAGTTTCTTTCAATTGTTTTACTTAGAAATGACAATTACAGAACATGAATCACATGCATTTGATAATCAATTTTGACAATAGTTTTATGAACTTATTGGTTTTCATTGCATAATTTTGCTGATCTTAGTATTTCTCAACAGTGCTATTTTATTTTTGAATATTTCAGTTCATTACACAGTATTTCTGATCATTGTAGACTATCAAATATAACCATTTTTTACTAATATTGTTTTTGTTCATATATCTATTAGTGTAAATATTCATTTTGTTCTAATTTATGGAGAACTCAGACTATATTTTACTTTCACTTTACTTTATTTGAACTATGCTATTCTAAACCATCTTGTATTTTTTAAATAATTTCCTCACAAAGTTTAGTAAAGCAATGTTGTAATAAAATAACAGGACAATTAATTTACTGAACTATGAATTATTTGTTTATGATCTTAGAATTAAAATTAATCAATACATACCAAATATCTAAATATTGCACCCATTATTAAAATCAGCTAAATACTTTACAAAATTAATTACTATAGTGAAAATAAACATCAAGTTAGTAAAAAACTTCAAACATTATCATTGCTTTGTCCATTTACTATAACCAAGTACAATGGCTTAGTACACATGTTTAAGCAGTTGAAAACAAGTAGTAGGGCACTAACCAGGAAATATGTAAAATATAATCACCATGCAAACATGTGCATAAACAATATACATCCAAGAAGCAAATACTGGGAAAATTCTTTTACAACCACATTCTGCAAACTGTGGAATGATTTACCTATCAGTGTAAGGAAAGCCAGCAATATGAATGAATTTAAAAAACTGTTAAAACACAATTTATTAGCAGAACAAAATAATAATGGAATACATAAAAAATGTTAAAACTGTAGTAAAACTTCTTATTTTTAATCATTTTAATTGTAAATATCTGTGTGAATTTTAATTTAATTATTGTAGCTTAGTTTGTAGTATATGTATATCTAAGATCTTGTACATTTTTGTAAATATGTATATTCTTATTTGTACATATGCATGATGCAAACAAGTAAAGCTATTGAAGATTTTTTAATATTAGTATCTCCACCAGCCAATAATAGAAAATAAAATTAGGCCTAAATTTTCACCAAATTACTGTACATTACTTACAATATTTTTAGGTTGATTTTTGATTAATTTATATTTTAAGTTTTTAAGATTTTGCTTCCAATATTTTTGATTAAGTCTGGCAAAACTTTGTCACACTATGTTTTTATTTCAATTACTTTTACATCTTGGTCTGAATTTACTTACAACTAATGGATAATGTATGAAGAACAGTAACTTAAAAAAACATAACAACATTTGATCTCTAAGTGTCAACAGTTGATTGTTTTCTAGTTGAAATCTTGACTTGATGTATTAATAATGCTCTCTATCTCATTAAAATGCATTTGAATGATTAATTTAATGAATATATAATTTCATTTTCATATCTCTTTTGGCTGGTGTTTTTTATTTTAGGCCTTATCATGATTATCCTAAGCATTCATACAAGATATATTTGCATTTCAGATTTATGAAAGTATTCATCCACTGGAATTTTGAATTGGAACTGTAATATTTCAGAGTCAGTTTCAAAAAATTAAGTCTCAACTCTAATCTCACTTGAAAGTTAAAAACACAATGCTTGAAAACAAACCTTTGTATTTATATAAAACTGGTAAACTAGAAATTCAAAGACAAATTTTGAAAATGAATAATAATATTGTCTAAAATCATTCCTAGTTTGGCTAAGCCATTTTGCATCTCAAAATAAAAGTGTCAGTCTCATAGTCTTGGACTCATCTCGAATTTTCTTTTTGTAAATAAATAATTATTGACAAAAATCCCCAGCCCAAAATATAATTACCCTTAAGATTATGACAATCTTTTTTAAACAATATTTAGTATAATTGTAAATATCGATTGTTATACAAGGTTTTATTTAACATTTGTTATATATTTGACATCTTTCGCGGTACGGTGGTCGACGTCGAAAGAAGTTTCAACACACTGTAGATTATTGGAAATCCCGTTGTACCTCTCCAACAAGCTTTTTTATTTTAAATGATTTGATACTTTTTAGAAAATCAGTTGGTTTTACAGGCTAATTTCGCATTATAAAGCAGTAGAAATTCGATTATAAATCAGTGGAAATATATGCTTTTTCCTAAAGTCCATTATGCATTTCATATGAAATCAAGCAAATATTCATTTCAGAATTTCACCTGATGACACCTTTAAAAGCTTTAAATGATTTGGGATATTGCATTCCAACATCTTTTCATGAATATTCAGTACTTTCATTTATTTTAACAAGTATATAATTTTTCTCGAATGGTCATAAAGTGATCATAAAAGGACAATCTAAATCGTTGATGAAACATGAACCTAATTAGCCTTTATTTAACGTTTTAGTATCCTTTTTCGAACACTTCCCTAACATTTAGATGGTAATTTATATACAATTTTAATCTGTGTCTGACAAGCTGTTATTAAGTTGTTTTGTTAAACAAAAAGAAAGGTGATACATTTTTAATAGGTTGGAAATTTTCGTCTTTAAATGTGGTGGGAAAACATTTGAACAATTTTGGCTATTTTTTAATATATATGGTTACAACTATTATCCTTACCAATTTGATACCAACGTTTAAAAAATTCCACTTGAGTTTTTATAGCAAAGTTTTCCTGATGTGACCGCATTTCTATTGGCAGTTTTTTCTGATGTGTTATGTCCCTTTTCCTAAGTTGGTCATATACTATTCTCCTAACAAAAAAATTGTTTTGCTGAAATTACCACCATTAATTTCTCACGATCGATATATCTAAGAAGATACTTTTTGAAATATTAATGGAAGTCATAATTAGTGATCTGTTTTTTTCGATGTTTAATTTTTTCAAATTCTAATATTGTTAGTCAAAATTTTCATTTTGATTTTTGCAAATTTAAGATTTCTGAAAATGAATTTTAACCGATTACTTACTAATATTGAATAAATTTATGGCATCTTGTTTTTGTGATTTTAGTGTTTAAATGAAAATCACATTGACATCATTTACCTCTGATGAAGTTATTTTGGTTGAAGTCAGTGAAGATACTGAGTTAGATGATTTTAAAATGATTGTTCATGTACAGACTTCCATTGACATTTCCAATCTTGTGTTGCTTTTTAATGGTAACCTTCTTCAGGTATTATGCTTTAGATTCGTTATTTTCTAAATCTATAAGGTCACTTGATAGGTCTTATGAGCTAGGGTAGAGCTCGTAGCCCGTACCCATGAAAATAGGCCCGTTCGCTTGTCCGTGCCTGTATACTAAGCCCGTTATGAAAGTAGCCACAGCCAACTTTATGTATATATATATATATATATTTGGTCGTGCCGTAGCTAATTGATATTTGAATAAAACTGCTTGATGCTAAAAAGAAAATCCTTTAGATGTGTTATTAAAAAGAAACGTACTTAGACTATCATAGCCATCAATGAAGTTTACGTCAATAAAAATTTTGTTTACAGCTATAAAATCATAATTTTGAACAAGTTCATCAACAAGTTATGTCAATCATTGACAAAGTGCGCTCAAACATCATAATCATAAACAGCGATTTATGCCTAAGGCATAAAGCAGATTTTTTTGCGATATTGAAGAATAAATCCATACAGCTGATTTTAATCCTTTAAATGTTCCTATATACAAAACTGTGCCTCTACTCTATGTTGGTCAAATTCAAACACGAATATTTGTGGCTGTTGATCACTTGAAACAACGTTTGCGTCTATTAGTATAAATGTGCATACCTTGGTATATCTGTTCTCTTTAATGTATTTTTATACATATTTTAAAGCACATTTTCGAAATTTCTGAATATTTCCGGATATTTTTAAGGATACAAATCCTGGCTCTAACCATAGTTGACGACCACCAAACAGTCTAAAAAGAATTTAGTTGATATTACACTAAATTGCTTGTATGACATTGAAAAATAAATAAATTACATTAATTCGTCTTCTGAAGTTAGCTTATTACGTTGCAATCCAATGCATACAAGTACTATATTAGTAATAATGCAATATTAGAAGATGACAGTGAAATGGTACTCCTTAAAATTGATAATGTACTGTTTTGTAATTCCTACGATAGATCTACATGAATGTTAGTATTCCATCAAACACATATACATAGATATATAGAATAGACCTAATATACATCAAATGATATTAAGAATATAGATCCTCGAGTAACAATGGCAAATATTCATGCAGAGCCCGTATGGCCGGCCCTTGCCCGTTACGGGCCCTAGCTCCAGCGTATAAGCAACACATTGTAGCTAAAACCGTTTTTAATGCTTGCATTTTAAATGTAACGTTTTTCCAGAGATACGTGTCAATACACGTAGTGCGCTGCATTATTTTATTTATGTAGTTGCAATTATGCCCACTTGCTACTTTGCAATCCTAAATCCCCACTGCGGCTGTTACCAAGGAGCGCTAAAGTGCCATCTTCAAATTCATATTCTTCTGAGCAAAATGGGAATTTTCAAAAAGTGGTGGGATTGTATTCGTAAATCCTATATTCATTTGCACAAATTCTATGAAAGCCACTTCTCAATTTTGAAATTTCTAGAAAATAAGTGTAATTCTAACACTATTTTATATTTTGTCTGATTTTTGCTAGGGTAGATGCTGATATAATAAATCGTTTTAAAGGAATCATGTATACTGAAATAATGTTGAATAACTGTTATATATTCGTTTCAAAATTAAATATTTACAATAGGCAACATTCATTTTATCATTCTATTGCAATGAAATTACAAAATATTATCAATTGATTTTATGATTAATCTACTTGAAAAAGAGATTTTTTGATTGGTCGCATGTTCGAGTATTCTACTGCCCAAACTTGCCCCACTTAAAAATATATGCGATTTTCTTTTTCAGAAATTTGTTTTATGATAATGTTCCTAACCCTACACCAACACTGCCAAATATTTGTAATAATTTATTGCTTAGAAGTCGTTCAGTAATACAAAAAACTGCTCAATTTCATTTGTATTGGTTTTCACACTAACCCCAGTGTTTTGTACACTATTATATAGAATTGTCTGAAAAGCCAAATTTTCGATAATAACATCAGTCCAGAATAGTTTGAAATAATTCAGTGGTGTCATTGGGCATTGTAATGTCATTACTCAGAGGCTCATGTGCAATGGTAGTTGGAGGTTTTGTGCGTCTCCATCTATAAATTCTTTTTACAGTATCTTCATGAGATTCAGCAACGTTTTCATTTTCATCCTTCTTGTTTTGATTTTCATTATCGTCACTTTGATTGTCATCAGTGTCATTGTTATTCTCAACTAAATCGAATTCATCTTGTGACAATAAATCATTTTCCAGGTTAGACATCTCAGAATCGGACCCCATTTCAATAATCTCGTTTATAACATCTAATTTATTCTTTCTGAATTTTGTCCTTTTTTCAATTGTACTTCGATGCTTTCCTTGATTCTCCATGTTAGGATCTGAAACAAAATTTAAGCTAAAGTAGCCAACATATTTATGCGTACATTGATGTCAGCTTTTTAATTAAATCAACAAAATCATGAATAGCACAATAATAAAACTGCATACAATTTTGATCGTCATCTGTTACAATGCACGACCCGAGTCATAAATTTCCCCATAATTCATCATATTTTATATATCTAGCTCCCCTTAACAAAAACCTGTTCACGACCCTGAAACCAACAGTTCATATTTTCTTGACTGAATTTTTGTTGTCATTTGGCAACAATACATTTGGATTTGAATGAAACTGTTCCGGTATATTGTGCCCGTAGTCACCACTGTGATTGATTAGAAAATATAAACCTAAATGGTCAATGTTGCCATTTCTCTTCAAGTGCAAGTAAAATCCCGATAATGTGTTTAATTCGATTGCCAAATATTTACTTTTTACAATAAAAACATTGTCATAGCCTTAATGACTTTAATTTACAATATACTGTAATGAAAATCATGCACGTAAAAGTGAAAAATACTTACCAATGTAACACGTGATCAGTATATATATAACGATGTAAGTGAAACTTCCGGTGTTGTTAAAGACCAGCCATTGATTCAAGATTATAAATCGCGCATTGAAATATCACGAGTCGAACTATTTTACGAGGATAACGCAATATATTTTCTTGTCGCCATATGGCAACTCTGCCCAACAAAAGTTTAGAATAATACAGTAAATATTTTAAAAATAAATAACAGATCATCGGCTAATTTGAATGACGACCGTGCTTTCTCAGAACTATAAGCTTTTATATAAACCATTTTTTATTATTGTGATGAAATTTTCAAAGAAATATATTTTTCTGAATGCAAAGTGTAAATGACAGTACTGTGTTATAGTGTTTTGATATGTTTGACAAAATTCGAAGTTTTAATGGATGAGAAATTATGATTAATGATTAAAAAACGATTAATTTTATTTTATGATAAATTACAAATGTACTTTCCCGTTTTGAGACTCATGAATATGCTGAAAGTCCTATTGGATTGGGCGAAATTTAATGCAATTCAATGAATACTATACATTAATTGCAGACTGCAAAGACAAGCCTTACACAGTAACTGTGAAAAATTAGGTATAGGAAATTCACGGTTTATCCGAGATGCGCAACATAGGGGTTCTGGTACAAATTTGAAGCGGTATCTGTGTATGTCTATCTATTAGGCCTATAAGGGCATTCAAGTTTGAGGCCTAAATATGACCAAAATTTCCAGCCTTTTCACTGCCCTAAAAGTTGGACGACAACCCTGCTACTGACTTCATTTCATTTTTTAGTTAAAGTACGCTAATGCATGAGGATTTACTTTTCAATGTATTTGAAGGAAAAACTGCAATCGGTAAAGTAAATTATACTTTTGATATTTAGGATGGTAAGAGAACGCTTGGGTCTTATGGAGTTTCCGATGGCGATGTAATTTGTATGCAAAAAATGGATCCTGCTGCCCAAAGCTACATGCGCTCCCTTGCTTCTCAATCTCAAGGAGCGTCTGCGTCAAATCCGTTTGGTTTGTTTTCTTTCTACTGTTCGGTTACTTGATAACAATTTACAAATTTTGGTTTCATTTAGCTCAGCTTGACTTCAGTTCCATGACTCCTTCAGCACAACGATCACAGCGGCCAGCTTCATCTCGGGTAGACAATAATTTTTTTATTTTGAGATTAAAGACAACAATTTTAGGTGGCAGAAGATGCAGAATATGTTCGTCAAATGTTTTTAACCAATGACTATCAATTATCGCTCTTACGTGAGAGAAATATCCCTTTAGCTGAAACTGTCCATGACGCTGGTAAACAACTTGTAGACTAAATATGTTTATATTGTGTGTTATTCTTATTAAATGAATTGCATATATTTTTAGAACTTTAAGAAATTCTGTCTAATAAATACTAAATATCTGTATTTCCGTACGATCATTACCATATAACTGTTCTATTTTTTCCGTACCTTTCGAAATTTTTTAGTATCGCATCAGTAAATGGTTTGACCGTTTCTTCCAGATCAATATGCTTTACCATAATTTCCTCGTAATATTTCGGCATGCCTTTAAACAATTTTATGTATGCATTCAAAAATTGCAAAGGAGGAATGTAACCACACTTCTCATGATTTCGTTGTCTTCCTTTTGTTTTGAGGGCTGACGTGTTGTTAGCGTTGTGGGAGCATGGTTATTAAGGCACTGTCCCAGCCATACATTCTCTACGACCACTTTGCCCTCCTACCCGCCGAGAAAATGCCGGTTCACGGAACCTGATATTTGTATATCGAAAATACAAATTGATTGAAGACTATTTCTTTTAACTTTAAAGATTATAATCTCAAGTTTAAAAGAAGAAATGTCAAGCTTTAGTTACAATGAGATCGTTTGCGTATTCAGATGTGATTTTATTTCGCAAAGGCTAAATCCTACAATTTGCTGAATTTCCAAAACTTCATTAAATCGAAATCTCATTTTGTCCTCATCTGACTTTTCATGTATAACTTTAAGTTTTGTATTTCAATGTATGTCTGTTCCTATCAAAGCATCCTCAAGATCAAAGTTGAAACTGTTTCTAGTGTAATTCCACTTAATATAGAAGTTAAAATCGTTTGCTTTCCTTTCTGTAACGATTCAGTCTCAATAATATGGTTACTCTTACAGCAATTAAACGACTTGGTACATATTAGAAAGCCACTGGTCGATACCTCCAATTTACACTGCTATTAATAATTTCTTAGCGACGCGCAAGAGCGGTGATGTTGTGTGTCTTGATCGCAAAATTTATGAATAAAAAATGGAACTTTTATATTTAAAAGTTTATCGACTTCTCATTGAAAGAAGTGTTAGTAAATATATCCCAGAACCGTAAATTGGTGCTTTACAATGTTACTTCAGTGAAAAATCGAAATTTGTATTAAAATTCATTAATTAATTAGGTTTTAGAATGTTTCAATAAACTTAGTCTGTGATTCGTTTTCACTTCCCCGGTATCGAAGAACATATTTATAAACTGGTCGATTAGTGGAGTACAAAACAATGTTGTTACTAAAAAATGCTGCGGCCAAATGCACATGGTGCTGATGTTGACGCAAATCTAGTTTACTTTGGAAAAATTGACAAATATGTTTAATAAAATACAAATTTTACGAGCATTAATATTACTTTTAAAATATCAGAAATATCAAAAATATCGTGATATATTTGATAAATAAGGTATTGATATATTTGTAGAAACATGTTTTTCCAACAGCTCGTTAAAATTAAAATATTCTGTTTCATTTGCATGTACATATATTAAGTAATTTTTCAATTTGTGATTTCTTATAAAAATTAATTGATTTCAACTCAACCCAATCATAAAGCGAATCAGTTGGCATTTCGTGCACACTGGTTGATTGCGCGAATGCTCCAGTTGACTCTGAGTGCAAAACCAGTGAGATGCGCGAATAGGTTGGTAAACAACGGAATGCTATTGTGGATACGTTGACAACTGAAAGCCAACTATTCCCGCGTGCCGGTTTGCCATCGCGAACGCACCCAACTGAATGTTTTTCTTCAATGTATTCAAGCGTATCAATTTTGCTCCATTTAAGTGAAATGTTCAATAACAATGTATAAAAACAATAAAAAATTTAAAAAAATCACGCTAAAATGATGATAATTAGAAAAAATTCAAAATTTATCTCACCAAGATGATAAAAAATGCTAAAGTTACTACAAACAACACCTGTTCAGGCCCACTACTAGTATATTCGATCTGCAAATTGCAAACAATTTTTAATTAATTAGATGTTGTTCAATGTCGTAGTAATTACTTGTTTCTCTGTTAGTCACATAGACATATTTGTCGCTGTAATTCTTTATTTTTAGCCAAATTTAAAGCTGAGTTAGAGCGGCAACAAAATGAAAAACGAAAGCGTGATGAAGAAAAAGCCCGTATCCTTTCCAACCCACTGCACCCAGATGCACAGAAGCTAATTGCTGACGAAATTCGGTAAGTGTCTCACGTCATTGTTGTGATTGGCTGAAATATTTTAGCATGGATACTATTAATGAGCACATGGAGCAAGCAATGGAATTCTCTCCAGAGAGTTTCGGTGTAGTGACTATGCTTTATATCGACATAATGGTTAACAAAGTCCCCGTTAAGGCTTTCGTAGACTCGGGTACGATTTCGATTTCCTTTCGTTCCAGTTGAAATGATTTACCCTAAAATCTTTTTTAATTTTCATGGTAATGGAAACTATTCAAAAGTGGAACTTTAGATATTATTTTCGATTTCTTATTTATACAGGATTTTGCTCTTATCTTTGAAATTTGTCCACTTTGTTATCAATAGAAATGCATTCGGAATAATTATAGATTAGCAAACATACATCCCGAACTATGATTTTCTCACAATTCTATGCTAGCTTCTATAATGTAATGATACCATACACTAAATGTAAGAAATATTTTTCTATCATGGTTTGTGGCCCTTTTAAAAAGTATAAGACTAAGTAAATAATGTATTAATGTAATTTAAGTTTTTTTAAATTATGAGTGTAAACACAAAGAAAATATTGTTTAGGGCTTAGTTTGCATGTTTTTGTGATATTTAATTACTGACTTCAATATATCAAATCCCAATTGTTCTTGTCCTTAATAAAGAATAAAAATATATTGGTACTTTCACTTGTAAAATTTGCATAAACTAAACGAGCATTTCTTGGTCTGAAGTTTCGCATTCATGTTATTTCATAAAAAAACTGGGTTTTCCCTTCCAAGTTCTCGAGCACATTTTGATTTTATGGTCATTGCAACCTTTGCAATTATTAAAAGGGTCTGCAATTATTCGTAGTTTGAAATCACTCGTGCATGCTAACACTTAAACGGGATATTTGATTCCGTGCGGAAAATCTAATGTTTTTCACGTTTGACTATTATTTTACAATTAGTTATTGCGTACGACTTAAGACACTGTTGTAGTTTTAAGGTGGAAACACCCGCAACATTTGTTCCTTTGTTAAGAAAAAATTTGACTTAGAAATCGAAAATCTATCCAAAATCGAAATTCGAAAACAAATTAAAATCATTTATTTTTGAGATATTTGAAAAACAGTAGTTTTTTTTCAAAAAATGAAATTTCCTTCAATTCCGGAACCCAGTTCCTTGTAAGACTTGGCCTAAATTGAGATGATTTACTTTTACACCACTTAATGTTTTCCTACCCTTTAAGTTGTAAATATTATTTTTGCATATTATTTTAAGCTATACATTAAAAGAACACAAGGGAAATCTTTGCTTTAAAAAGTTTGCTTCAAGTGTGTAAAGAATCACCTCTGCAATCTTCATTTTATGTTTGTGGAATCAGTGGAAATTGTGAAATACATTGATGTAGGATGGGTAAAAAAAGATAGAATTAGAGCTAGAGCAAGGAAAGGAATCAAAGAAAACATCTGATGGAAATTGTTTTAGAAATATAAGTAGGGCAGAAGCTCCGCAAAAGCTGCTAAGTTTCGAGCAAGCGTTCGAAAGTACAAATAATATGTTACAAGAAGTTGATTAAAGTCAAGCGACATCTGTTCAATCTATGAATGTTTCACAGACTAAAACCAAAGAAATAATATCAAATGCCAAAGCAACGTGATATTGAATTTTCGATGTAAAAATAAGGTAGCAAATCGTCTCTTTCATGTCCCGAATTTAAAAATGATAATTTAGAATTTCATGAAAAACTTAGTAAAAAGTAGGCATTTGCTTCCGTGTTATATGTACTATATGTACATTGTAAATGTGGTTACAAGAAAGAATTTTCATATCATTGTCGTCTTCAACTAATACTATCCTAATATATTCCGTACGATTTATTGGTAAATGATATGCGTCAATTGAAAAGTTCACATTTATGGATTTGCAAACAAATCAGTCAAATGCATTTTAAATGCAACTTCAACAGTAGCAGAAACAATTGATGAGCTGCTGAGGAACAAAAACCAACTATGAACATGTTGATGTCGGTGTATCTGCTGACAGGTCTTGGCAAAGTTTTAAATTAATCTATGAAAAAATGCCACTATGCAGAATTGGATAAAACTCAATATTCTTTTAGTCTAAAATTTTTCACCTAATGCAAAGCAATAAATTGTTCAAAAATCCTTGTTTTTCTCAGTAACAATGGAACCTAACTAAAAATAATTTTTGTATAGACCATTAGTATTTTTCTGTAAAAATTATTTTTTTATTTTGGAGGTGTTTCCAAATTAATAACAGAAATGTTTGGCCAATTGTTCACAATAACGCAAAGGCATTGGAGATTAGTATTGTTAAGCGAAATAATTGTGAAAAATAATTTCTAAAACATTTCTATTCTCTTTCGACATTCAACAAACTATCACCGTTTTAAATTCAAGTATATTTTCGGTCTTTATGTATTGAAGTTTAGGTGCACAAATGACAATAATGAGTCGCGAGTGTGCTGAGAGATGCAATGTCATGCGCCTGGTTGATACACGATGGGCTGGCGTAGCTAAAGGAGTAGGTACGCAAAAAATCATAGGTCGCGCTCACATGGTGCAGTTGCAAATTAAGGATGTCTTTCTACAAAGTGCCGTTTCTGTTTTGGAGGAACAGCCAATGGATATGCTTTTAGGACTAGATATGTTGAAGCGACATCAGGCTTGTTTTAATTTTCTACAAATAGAATATAATTATGCATTAATGTTTATTAAGTCCTTTTAATTTATGACCAATTATAATTTTAGATTTATATTATTAAACAAAAATTTTGGTCTGTAGAGAATAAATGTTCACTTTCTGCTAATAAATGTAATTATCTAATTAATTATTGTACAATTTTGGAAGGCAATTAATGTGTAGAAAACGTTACATATTTCATTGCTTTATTTTTCATATATTCTTCTAGATAGATGTTATTTTATGAGACTTCCGTGAATTGACTCTTTGAAAGCTCCTTACATAATCTTTAAATTTTGGTGTGAATAATTTTGATACATTCTATTCAATACAATGATTTTCATGAGATGTTCTTCATTATATTGAGGTTGTGTGTGGCATAGAAAGGAAAGGATTTGAGCCCAAAAGCCTTTGTCTTCAATTTTCAAAAAGTTTACTATACATTTTAAAAAGCTATTGGTTTGTTCTCTGAAATTTCAAGCATTAGTCGTAGTAATGGATGATTTTAGTTTTTGGTGATCAAATCCAGTGCTCTTCGCCGAATAACACGAATGTGTTATTGATTATCTATTATTGTTGACCATTTGTGTATAAATTCGAATTATCCAAACGTTTGTAGTGGTAAAGAACTTTAAATTTTGGGGTTTTGTGTTGGCTGTATTTCTCTTTTGAAGAACATATCATATCAGATTATTTTTGCAGATTTCACTATTTCATACAAATTTCAATTAAAATTTCTTTAACTTTCAATAAAAATATTATTCGAATTTGAAGTTTGTTTACACATGTGAAAAGGGATGCACTTCATTTTTGTGTTTTAGTGTTGCATTGATTTGAAATCAAATCAGCTCGTAATTGGTACAACTGGTACAGCGACTCCATTTCTTTCAGAAAGTGAACTTCCTCTTCACGCCCGGCTTAACTCCCAACAAAATCCGGCAATAGAATCAACAAGCAGTCAAAGTAAGCATTATTCTAATTAACTATTACCCTGTATCTATATTTTTATTTCAGGAATAACTAAGAGTGCGCTTACACATGAATACTTATAATTCATAAATGTTTATTCAAGCTTTATTTGGAATAGACCTGAGAGTAAGAAAAATTTATCTCCAGTAGAATATTACATTAATTCATATGTTAAGACGCTATATTAGAGCAATTTTAAAAAGTTCTAAAAATGCAATTTCTCATTTCATGAGTTTTAATTTCTGTAATTATTTAGGCAGTGATGTTCCAGAAGAAACAATTAAACGAATTGTGGACATGGGATTCTCGCGAGCTCAGGTTATTAAAGAACTACAGACCAACAATGGCGATGTTAATAAGACAATCGCCTCCCTCTTAGCGTCATCTATCAAAATTGAATGAGTGCCTTGTTTATTTGAGATGTTTTTATCGTCCCTGGAATTCAGATTTAAGACAACAGGAATAGTTGAATTTAGTAATGCTAGTGTTTTATTTGGTTTGTTTCTAGAAACATTGTTTCCAATACTTTAATAGGTCAACTACCAAGAATATGACATAATTGTTCTCTACAAAACTTCCAGCAACGATTTCGGTTATTATATGTACACTTTCTAAATGTTAATTCAATACTTTTTACTTATTAGCCTGATTTAGAGGACGGCACCAGTTTACAAACTTATTTTTAGTCCAATTTGTAATAGCTTTGCATCAGATATATAAAATAGGAAAATACTTTTTTCATGGTCATTTCCCCACTTTCTCTGTCGTATTTTTCGTGCTCCGGATTTTTAGTGTACACACTTTTAATTTTGGCATTTTTCAAATTCTAATCTGTTTTTTAACTGATAGTTACAAGGGTAAAACATGGCGTATTGATCAGAAGAAAGGCATCTCTCACACTTGCTGAAACTATTTTTTATATTTTAGACTGCAATTCTCTTCCAAAATAATGTATCTAGAAATGTTGACAAATTGCTATTTTTTCTTTTTGCATCAATTTTGTCCAAACCATTTTGAAAATGAAAAAACGCTTGGACAAATTTTAGATATTTAACTTGGCTTTCTAAAGCTATCTTTGTTTTTTCTAACATAAAAAATTAAGGTTGAATTAGCGTTTTAATATAAAACAACTGCATTTTTCAGGAGAAGCAAAAAGCGTAGAAAATGTTATATATGATTACTTTAACCGTATCAAAATGCTTATAATTTCGTATTTAGAAGTTTATCAGAAAAAGCACTTAATGCAAAAATATCACATTTTCTCGTTTTCTATAAAATTTTCTTTTCTGAAATAATCCATTTTATTAATTACAAACTCTGCCTGCGGCATATTGGACTCACAATGTTGTTTTTTGAAGCTTATTACAAGGTTGAAGAAATATATTCAACTAAAATGTCCTATTTTACTCATATTCTATGTAATTTACTTGCCAATGACAATGGATAACTATTTTTCAAATTGCACCTTCAGTATTTTGGACTCACAGGTAGCAATTGAAAAATAGAAATAAGAATATATAATAATGCTACATGTACTTACCATCAAAGAAGTATTTTGGGTAATTTCTGCTGTTCTGTTTTTTGAATGGCGAAGTATGATTAAACCATATATTCAGACGAATCGGCCATTCCTCAAAATTTGCCTTACAGAAGGCTCACTTTGTTCTATCCAAGGATCAAATTTCACTATTAAACCAAATTGGGCCCTTTATCACTATTTTTGTTCCAATTTCAGCCAAATTTAACAGCGGTAAATTAGATATATTTGCATTGGATTTTATATGCAATTTTAAATAAATATTTTAATTTAGATTAGATCTTGATACATTATTACCCTCAATTTTATAATCTTTGGATAAATTTATTCTATTCTATAACATGAGATGTTAACCCTATATTATGCATTAAGGGTCAATTGGCTGGGCAGTTTAGATTTAAACTATCAAACTTAGTTGCTATTATATTAAGAGAAAAATATTCATTGGTCAGCTTTTCGATGCAAACATAATTTCTGTAACATGCATAATTTAGTTGTGCTTAAGTACAATTGTTACAATTCTTAACCGGTTTTCAGTTGCATGAAAATGACTGAGTTTAAGCAGGATTTACTCGGTCCAGTAATCCGGGCGAATTAACAGGACATGATAATCAGCTTGATTTTTGTGTGCAATGTGAATTAATTAATATTTCAACACATCTAGAAATCTGGGTTTGTTATGTACATGCATTTTTCTTCGCAGACTTTCGCAATTTGTGCAACGCCATTGAACAGTAGCTATATAATTAATTAAAATTTATCACTTTGACTAGAATTTACCCAAAATAATTTTCCATCTGAAAGGTTTATTTCACTATAAAATTTTCATGACGATCTATGATATTTTACAAAATTAACATTACAAAATAGAATATTTAAGAATCATCCAATATAAAATTTTATTAAAAAAACAAAAATCAGTACATATAAAATTAACATTACAATGGTTATTTTTTGGGTGATCGATACTGAAAAACGTGTACAATGGTTGAGATGATTTAATGAATTTGTGTTCCAGATATCACAGATTAGACATGAATTGCTTGAACCCTAACCACCATATCTTGAAAATACAAGTGTAGCATTCCACCGCTTTAAAATTACTAACAATTGCTGGAAAAATATGTAGAAATCGTATTCAGATCGCAAGAATCACTTCTGGCAGAAGACATAAAAGACATCTTGGAGAATACTTTGATAGCAGTTGGTGACTATCCTCCTAGAGATTCCATTGAGTGGTATGAAGGATATACCAACAGCTGAACCTGATTCTGCGGATTTAGTAAGCTTTCGGCTGTCTGAAACTTCCAGAGCATGACCAGCATTAGTACCCGCAAGAGAAACAATTGAAGGCTGCAGTGGACTAATTAGTCACGTCTTGAGCGGCGGTCATGAGACCAGCATGACAAAAAGATGTCCCCAGAACAATAAATAATCTTTGGCAAAATGCATGCAACAGATTGAACCCTGGTCAACCATTAAGTTCTCAATGGTGATTAAAACAACCACTCTATGTAATCAGCTGCTGTATGTTCTTCTCTTATAAATTTGATTTTCCCTCGATCACTTGAGTTTTATTGTCTGAGTTAGATATGCACGTGAGCCAAGAATTGGCCTACAAGTGCAATTGATTGCAGTCACCAGTCCATTGATGCCTAATCATTTGGGAAGATAATCCGAGTTGACGGAGTTTAATAGATTGTCAATCATATATTCATGAGTAAAAGGTATTTAGATATAAGCGCTGCACCGAATTGTGGAACGACACAAGGGGGTATCCTTAGCCCACTGCTCTTGAATGTTTTAGTAGATGAGGCTCACTCTATATTTAATGAAAAAGGTAACGCTATTGGATATACTGACGACCTAACTACTATGTTCACGAAGATAGGCATGACCCCATAACTGAATTACGAACTATGGCTGAAGCTGCAGCTGAAAGTCTTCATGAATGGGCCAGTAACCAAGGTCTAACTTTGAATATGGATAAAATTCAATTCTGACATTTTACAAGACGAAAAGATGCTATTAATTGCATTAAAAGTGTCAATAATCTAATAACCTCGTGTGAAGTTTCTATTCTAGGATTGACATTAGACTCCAAACTTAAATTCAGTCGACATTGGCCGCAATGATTTCACAGCAGACGGTCGGTCCTCTTGAGCGCTCAGTTATTACAAAGCTCCACAGTGAGAATTTCATAGTGGACGGCGACTCGCGCTCACGCTCAACTACTGCGAAACTCTTGGCTCCATTTTCTAATCTGAGCAATGAAGAACTTATTGCCCTGCACACGCTACTATACAAAATCACCTGCTTACCAAACTCTGAAGACGCTGAAGCACAAACAGAATCCAAATGCGAAACTACAGAAACGCAAATCACGCCAAAAAAAATGGAGCATTAACGAAAACGTCCGATGAAGATGTAACAAACTACAAAAGAAATCTACGAAAAATCAAGCCCAACACTGACATTTTGATTATTGGAACATCAATGTTTAGATATCTCAGAGCACAACGATTAGTTCCAAATCAAAATGTCACCGTTCACTCATATCGAGGCGCAACAATTGAAGAAATAACAACAATTATTTGTAATTACCCACAGGATGTTTTTCTAAAAAAGATTTTTGTTACTGCTGGTCGTAATGATATAATGAAAGAAAAGTGCGACTTTGAAGATAAGTTTTTCAAACTCATTCATACAATCAGACAGAAGTTTGCAAAAGCTGACATCATTATTGGAGAATTGGTTCCTTTTATTAACAACTCTCGATGGAACAACAAAGCTATAAAAGTTAATCAACTAATTGCTGCCAATGAGAAGCAGAAAGGATACACTACTCTTCCACTTTTTAATCACTACAGTTCGAATGGTTGCCCAAACTCCAAATTGTTTGCTCTCGATGAAATCCATTTTTCAAGGCGAGGATACGGAACACTTGCCCAAGTAATCAAAACATTCTTCGATACCGCCGTCACGTCGTGTTCATGATCCCTACCAGTGGACTACCCACCGTGCACTGAGTAAATATTCACGATCAAATGGACGCCGGCCGCTAATTAATTACCTGCCGCCAAAACCGAACACGACCGCCAAATTATCTACTAGCGCTACCTACTCTGAAGTCGCTGCTCTTCCACCACCACTTTCAGCACTGGAAATATCTAAGCTTCGACACCTAATCTATCATCAACAATGGTAATACTCTTTAATTATATCAAAATAGCATGTATAATACTATTCAGAATTCTATTAGCAAAATACATTCAAAACATTTTTTTAAAGACAGTAATTCTTCCTTGGTTCATTTTTAGCAATGTGTCTTCCAACATATGTTTATTAAACAGTCAAAAAGAATTTCCTTCAGCAACTTTTTCATATCGAATAGATAATTCTGTAAAATACGCCCATTCGATTTATCCACACATATTGTGCCTAATTATTTTTTTATTGTTGCTACTAGGCGGCATTGAGATGAATCCAGGCCCAAAATCATCTAGTTTAATATCTTACGACCTATATCGTAAAAAATTGACGCGCTTCGATAGCTCTATCAAATATGTCCATCTGAATTTTCAAAATCTGTCTAGCAAATTTCTCAATTACAAGGAATTTTTAACTAACATCGGGAAAAATTCAATAGTAGGAATATCTGAAACGTGGCTAACCGAATATGATTCTGACATTACGTGGCCACATAAAGGATACGATATTTTTCGTTGTGATAGAAACTTGAATAATAGTCACAAAACAAAGGGAGGTGGCGTCTTATTTCTAATTCCAAAGCATTTTAAACCTAAATTTCGACCTGATATAAATAAATTGAAATCATTTGAAAGTCTTTGGGTAGAGGTAAAAATTCCTTTAACAAGTAATGAAAAATTCGTCACTCAATTAGTAAACGTCTCGTACTGTCCAAGCAAATCAATGATAAATGATTTTCTTGTCTTAATTGAAAATGAAATTCAAACTTCTTTATTAGAAAGGAAATCAGTAATGATAATGGGGGATTGGAATATTAATTATTTTAACTTGAATGAAAGGAAAAAACTAAAGCTCATGCTGGACTCAGTTGATCTCGAAACAGTAAATTCTGATATCCCTTCGCGTTCTACTGGCAGCACTTCAACTCTTATTGATTATTTTTTTGTTGATGATAACAAAAGCTTCAAGTATTTATGTAGTGAATGCCCCTTTTCCGATCATTCTATAATTACATGTATTTCTTCGAAGCAAGCAGCAAATGAACCCATTTACAGGTGGATAGAAATACGAGAAACAAGCAACAATTCTTTAAAACTATTAAAAATGCAATTAGATAAAGAAACGTGGGAAAATGTTTTTATTAAATATGATGTCGACGATATGTTCGAAACATTTATTAGTACTTTTGAAAACTATGTAAACATTTTCTTTCCTAAAAAACGCATTCTAATCACAGATAAGCCATTTATTAAGAAATTTAGGGAAAAGCCATGGTTAACATTAGACATTAAATTGTTGATCAAGTCTAAAAATATAGCGTTTAAAGAATATATGGCTGATAAATCCCCAGAAAAGTATCTTAAATACAAGGTTGCCCGGAATAAATCTAATATTGCTTTGAGAAAAGCTCAAAATGATTACATGGTCAGAACATTTTCCAATCTCGCTTCTCCCAAAAAAAGATGGGACTTTATCAATAATATTCTTAATAGGCAAAAAAATGTTGCGCATGAGGTCAATTACATTGAAACTATCAATGGAAAAAAGCTTTCTAATTCTTTTGATATCGCAAATGCTTTCAATGAGGAATTCCTAAACATGGGGCAATATCAAGGTACTGAAGTTCAATACCAAAATGAAAACAATAATGAGAGATTCCCTAAATCTTTTTCATTTAGATATGTAACTAGGTGTGAAATCTTTAAAGCAATTTCAAATCTTAAAAAAATCAAATCTTGTGGCCCTTCTGAAATTCCAACCTGGTGCATTAAGGAATGCGCTTCTCAAATTATATACCCACTATCCTTCATAATAAACAGTTGTATAAGGACTAGTCAATTTCCATCTTTGTTAAAAATGGCATTTATAACACCTCTATATAAAAAAGACAATCCTAAAAAATGTTCTAATTATCGTCCCATTTCTATCACCTCACCTTTTAGCAAAATATTTGAAAAATTACTTTTCGATCAAATGAGCCTTTACCTTACAAATAACTCACTACTCGCTGAAACACAATTTGGATTTCGCAAAAAACGTTCAACAACAGATGCCCTACTTTACTCAACTGAGTCCTGGCGGAATTCCTTAGATAATAATGAATATGTAGGCATAGCATGCATTGATCTTTCTAAAGCTTTTGATTCGATTGATCATAAAATTCTTCTTGAAAAACTAACGTCTCTAGGATTTAACTCAAGTAGTAAGAATTTAATGCGTAATTATCTAACTAACCGCTACCAGCGGGTAAAAATTAATGGGACACTATCAAATTGGGGGAATGTTTACAAAGGAATTCCACAAGGCACACTCTTAGGGCCCTTACTTTTTTCGCTTTATGTAAATGATCTCAATAAAGCAGTAAATGAACATTGTACAATTATCCAATATGCAGATGATACTTGCCTGTTTGCACATGATAAATCACGTGATAGATCGATATATAATTTGGAAATCAACCTCTTGCATTTACATAAATACTTTAACATGCATCGTTTAACAGTTAATCCCTCAAAAACTGAATTTTGTTTGATGTCACCTTTCCAAAAAAACCACAATCTCACTTGCAAATTAAATTTTGCTAACACAACTATTGCCCAAGCTGATAAATTTAAATATCTAGGAGTAATTATCGACAATAAATTACAATATACCGATCATATTCATTCTGTTTTGCGTAAAATGGCAATGGGAATCAAATGTACTTTTCATATAGCGGAGTTTGTGGACATAAAAATGCGCCAACAACTGGTTGATGCCTTGGTAATGAGTCATTTTAGGTATTGCAATGTTTTATTGAATAGTGTAAGTCAGAAATTTTTAAACAAAATCAATTCACAAATTAAATGGGCGGAACGTATATGTAAATGCAAAAATTCGATAAGTTCTACATCTTCAACTCAAATTTCATGTCCATTTTCTTCTGTCAAATACTTTTCGTTACTAAAATTCTGGGATATTTATAATAAACGCAAGCCTTACGATAAATTGCAATTTCCAAATTATTTATACATATCTTATAACAAAAGAACATCGACCCTTGGCAAGGTAAAATTCAAAAAACATTTCTTAAAAAACTCATTTCTCAATTCAACAATTGAAACTTGGAATGATTTACCATTAAGTGTACGGAAGCTGAAAAGTAAGCCTGAATTCAAGAATCATATAAAGAATTTACTTAGTTTAACGCATATTCCAAAATTAAAAAATACTTTATGGAAAGGATTCAAATTTTACAAACCTTGGCATGAGAGCTAAGAGGACTGAATAGTATTATATAATTGAAATATTAATTTGTAAATAGTTATTTTTGTTTATATTTTTAATAATTTGTCAATTTTTATAATTTTTTACTTTTATTTTTGACGTGTTCGGTACAGCAACAGTAATTTTTGTTGAAATTACAAACTGTATTGAATAAACATCTTCTTCTTCTTCTTCTTCTTCTTCATATAAAGAACAAACTCGAATCTATTCAGAAATACGCAAAAGCCATCTCGTTGAAAAGCCGTAAGACTTTTGGTTCAGGCTCTATCAATCTTAGGTAAATATATCGTCAATTTATTATTCCTAAAATAAGTTATGGCGTGAAAATCTGGAAGATGATTGAAATACCCACTGTCCAAAACAAAAGTTTTGAGATCTACAATAGAAAGCAATAAGAGATTGCAACTTTACTACAAAAATTATGATAATCTACTATAGATTATTCTAATATAAGATAATTAAGATTAAAACATCAATGGATAATATTTTAAATCTGGAAAACTTGGACTAAAAATTAAGATGTGTGATGTCTTTCACCGGAGTTGGTCGCAGACTTATTCAAGGAATGCCCAAAATATTACGGGCTGTCAAGTTTCAGATGAGCTATGTCACTAAATAATAACTTTTTTCATTGTGTTCCTGTTGTTCTTTTGTATCATTAGTGTTCTAAAGTTACAGTTAAATAAGTTTTCCATTATGCGGAGTTTCGTTTTGCCTTTATCAATTTGAAGTTAACTTTTAGATTAAAGTTGACAGCAGACACTTCTCATGAAATTCAAATATTGGCAGATAAAATTATAGTGGAATAAAAATTGAATAAAATGAAGTATATGTTATTTAAACCACATTCAATTTAACGTAAATTAGCAATTTTTGAAAAAATTAACGTTGCGGATTTTTTTCCAGCCACTGTATGCGATTGAAAAAATAATTTTTTAAATTGATTGTGCAATCAATTTGAACACTACTGTAGGTAGTAAACAATAGTTTGATAAGTTATTGAAATTACAAACAGCACTGTAATATAATGCATACTTTGGTATTTGACGCCTTCTGCTTCTTTGCAAACTATTAAATATTTGGGAAAATCTTAGTTTCAAGTTTAAGCAATGCTAAAATTTCCATTCACACCCCTCAATGTATGTTGACACCATTAGGTGATAATGCTGACTTCAGGTCTGTAGTGATCACTGCTATAAATTATTGAGTAGCATAGTGGAAGGTTTAACAATATCTGGATTAATGTCGGTGGCGCGGAAGAAAGAAGAAAAAATCTTTATTCAGAGATTACGTTAGCAATATATTGTATACTGATAGCAACTCTGAAAGCGTAAAAAATGTACAGCAAAAAGCTTTACAAAATAAAATTTTATGCTCTTTGGCTTTGGCGCCTTAGTTTCTGTTAGGTGAATAATTTGGATAATAAAATTTTAAACCCCTCCATCTTATTCAATTATTTCATATATAAGTCATAAGTATCAAAATACATCTCCATCCCACATTATCCTCATCGAATGCATCTTTATCACTTCCATCTTGCTCGTCCATGTACATTTTCAGCAGCTCTTGTCTGTAAAGTTGCCTTAATGTGTGAATTACATATTACCACAAAAAATATGCTCTTATAAATACTGCATGCGTATATTTGTAAGAATGGTTTACAAAACAAATGTATATTACAATAATCATTGTTCCAACAAACATTTGTACTGAGAGTGGTAAAGCTGGCATAAAAGTATTCTAAATGTATGTTGCCAAAACATATTGATTCGAAGGGACAGTTTACTAAGAAGGGACAACTACAAAACCAAATGAGTTCTGAATTAGAATGGAAAAAAACAATTGAGAATAAGATTTCAGACAGTGTACAAATATGGTTGTGTTACCTATTGGAAATGCATACTATATAGCTAAGAAAACGAGTTGGAATATGTTACAGTATGAGCCAAGATTTCATTAAGCATCTCACAAACATTAATATAGAGATTGCTATGAGTGATACTGTTGATGAATATATAGGGGCCCAGCTAACCGAGGGTGCTGGGGATTGTATTATATTCATTATATTTTCCATTCATTTTCTAAATTGCAGTAATTAATAAGTCTATCACTTTCTACTTTTTTTGTAGGTATAGTTTGTAAATTTCAGGTATTACAAGGTCGACATACATTATTTATATTAATGAACTAGTGGTTTGAAAGATTAGTCTTAATTTAGTCTTACTTGATTTTGAATGAAGTCTTTTATTACTTCTAAATATTTTTATATAACTTCTTTGCTTTTCAATTCGAGAATGCTAGATCTTCATTTAAATTTTGTATTTCTAATCTTTATGTATTTCTGCTTCTAGCCTTGAGAATAGCATTAACGTCTAATAAGCTTAACTTATTTTCTGACGAGATGACTCATGACATTTTTAAAAAAAACAGACACTTAAAATCCATTTCATGACCTTAGTTTTTAAAATATTTTAGTCTTTGCCTAAAATCGTTTGATTTAAACAATGAAAATAAATTTTGAGAACCGGCCGAAGGGGGAAATTTCACATTGTCTTTCCCTTGCGTACGTCACAGCTATGTTTTATTAAGTGTCAATATTATATTTGTATTCTTTTTAATTTGACATATATACTGTTTTGAAACATTTTAAGGTTATTAATTATCATTTTTGATTTTGATATACCAATAAATCCAGAAAAAATAATTTCAACTTAGTGGAAGTCAGAATATAATCCAATGCGTCACATATTTTCTATTCTGATTGAAGCTTATATAATCCGATGGCTGTTGCTTCCACGGAAGAATTTTTAGTGAGCTCAGAATGATCAAGAACTGCTTGAGAAAAATGATAGGCGATGACCGACTAGAATACGTATGCTATTATATTGTGAAAATTATTTGAAAGAAAGTTTGTAAATGAATAATGCATAATACGATGGCTACAATTAAAGATGCCGCAATTGGCTTATTATATATTTATTTTTCATTTGTATTTCAATTCATTTATATTTGTTTAAGTCATATGCTTAGCTAGTCAAAGTTTTGGGGGGCTCAAATAAAAATACATAATATTTTTGATGCAATGTTCTACTATTTTCTCTGATAGCCACCCGTAGCTTTTCCACTGTTTTAGTACATAGAATTTCTAGAAGAAAATTTTTACCATTAAAATAGGGTGGGGAAACATTAAGGAGCTTCAAAGTTAAAAAATTAATTTTAGTTTTACGTTGTGAAGTTGAAATTGCTTTTTAATTAATATAAAATTCAATCTTTACATTTCTTAAATAAATTTTGTCATTTATTAACCATTTAGTTAAGGATTGGGAAAAAATAATGCCAACAAAGTAATCTTTGAAAAAAGCAAAAAAATTGTTTTCTATGGTAATTATTCTGAGTGTTTTTAAAGACATATTGTTTCGTTTTTCCCATGACAACTTAAAAACATGAACCATTTCTTTGATAATATTAATACATACCTACTTTATTTACTGTGGTTCTTTTTCTTTTTTTTAGAGGGAAAAATTATGAAAAACCGTAGGACACAAAATTTTTAATTTCAAATTTTTTTCATTTGCTGTATTTGCTTTTTTATACAGCAGTTATCAAACAAGCAACATTTTGTTCTTAAATGTAAATTTTCCATTATAATGCTTTCTAGCAAAATTTTAACATGCATTGTTGTAGGTTTAGCGAAATTTCTATTTGCTACTCTTGAAGGGGAAGCAATTTTGCTAATCATATATATACATATATATAATATAATAATATATATATATATATATAATGAAAATGAAAGTTCACAAAAAGACGGCAAACTTACTGGCGATGTATATTATGTAATATCGGTCGCTGATGGCGCTCTATGCCCCGCTCGAAAATATTCCTTTGTATACATTTAAAGAATATATATATATATATATATATTATATATATAATCAAAATTTACATTAAGCTTTTAAACCACACTTCTTAAATATGAAGAGCACAAAAATTAATTTCAAGTTTTTGATATTAAACTAAGGTTCCGAGACAATAGCGAATGCAATTGTGTACATAGGCAAAGTACGTCTTACGCTAATCGATGTCCATTAAATAAAATATTTTTTTTTGGTGAAAGAGAATAACTATTAAATTAGAATGCGAAATATGAAAAATAAATAACTTGCATATAAATAAATGAAGAAAGTAACACGGAGTTTTCCAAAAGTTATAATTCAGATCCTTCTAATAATTATTTAATGAAAAACGTTGCTTAAATTTCAAATATTTTTGATCAAAACTGATTTAATGTTAAGTTAATTGATAAAAAGGATACTTCATTGATTTATAATGAAATTTTGACAAAAAGATTGTTAATTTGGACGCTTATGTTAATTTCCACAAGGTATAACTAAAAACAATTATTTCAGAACATAAGTCTTAGTGAATTTCTGATGCCATGAGTTTGGATAAATAAAAACACAATATAAAATCTATCAATTTGTTCTTTTAAATATATTTTGAATTTTAAGATATAAATGGTTAGACAAAGTTTTTTTCAAATAAGATATACACATATAATACATTTGAGATTGTTATGTCTTAAGCATTAACATCTTGTGTTTATATTAAATAATATATTGAAGGCTTCAAAAGACAATTTAAAGCTGGAAAAAGAAATCGATTTTTTGTGATAATAGTGTGTATATATAATTAAGAGTTTCCATAGAAAATTTACCTGATTTATATGAATGTTTAATGCCATAGGAAACCATTGTTTATTTCTCCTTAACGACCATCTGCACTGAAAGTTATTCTCAATTAATTTTTGTGAGCCGAATGGATTTTAACGCAATCAAATTCTTTGAAAAAATAAAATTCAGTAATAGCAATAGAAGACGTACCAATGATCGAAGCAAGAAAAAAAATTTCATTCATAAAAAGCCTCAAATCTCAAATGATGAAATTTCTGAACTTCGTAGAAAAAGACAGGTTCACCGAGCTTCAAATACTACCACTTTTTAATTCTTGGTATTTTTATATATTTATTCATATAAACATAAACATATGTATTACATATATCGTATATATATATATATATATATATATATATATATATATATACATATATATTATATATACATAAATATGAAAAAAAAATATATACATGAACTAAGTATGGCACTCTCAATTATAATGATAATAATGTATGTGCTAAACATAAAATATGTTGTAACTATCATGTGAGACTAAGTGTTTCTGCTGCCAATCAAATTATAAGATTTAAAATGATCCTTCGAAATCGTTATAAGACATATAATTGATTTTTTTCTAAATTATACTAAAATTATTAATCCAAAATGCCTGTTTAAAGAAGGAAATCCTGTAATAGAATGAATCGATGCAGATTGGCAAATTCAAATTGGGTATCAACACTATTCAAATGTATTTCTTACTAAGGATTTAGCTGAACTTTCTATCTAGAAAACCATTTTAATGCATCAGCATGAAACACTTTGAAGTTTAACTAGTGTTAACACTGTTCTCCACATATTGCAAGTTGATTTTTTAATCCCTCTGTGATGGCAGTGAGTGATATTTAGGAAGAATTGTGTATTTTTTAGCGTAGATAAAAGAAGCTGTAGCATAGAAAGGAATTTCTCTGGCTCAACTAGAGCAAAGTGGACTTCTTCTCCAAGTTTCATAATTGGAGTTAAGGGTCGCCGATTTCAAAAATTCAAATAAATTAAAATGCCATAATCTCTAGTAGGTGTGTGTGAAGTGATGTTGAAATCCATTGCATCGTTGAAAAATTAGAGATATTTAAAATCCTTAGACTAAGTTTGAGACATTCTGTATACTATGTTCAAAGTGAGTCAACAGACTACAGGATGTATGCGTTTCATTTCTTATGATGTTCGAAAATCATCTCTGCATTTAACAAGGAGCTTGACTTCAGCAATCGTCGGAAGAAGTGGAGGGCATTTTGATATATATATTAAATATTTGTGAGGTGATCACAAGATCTGTAATAGACATGTATCTCTTCAATCTGTTTTGATATATATTTATGTTATTAAAAAATAATGCTCTCATATTTTACTGAATGAGCCGTATACATATATATATATATATATTATATATATATACCTTTTTATGTACAAGTATATACATATATACATATATATATATATATAATAACTTTTTAATTATTTTTGTGAAATATAAGTATTAAAAGCTCTGTTAAACTAAGGAGGGAAGGATATCATCTGCAAACCCATTGGAGGAATATAATGAACCTGAAGAGATCTTTTCTTCATCTTCAGACGAAGACTATGGCGTACAATCTGTTGACGCAGCGAGCATTCACAAAGTAATAGAAATGCATCGCGAAAAAACTCCTGATTGTCTACAATTTACAGACACATTAGGAGGAGTTCCACTTTTTCTTCCAATTCAACCATTACAATATTCTCATTTTTCCAATAACTCCTCAAATAAGGTCTAGCATCCACCCAAACGCATTGTTAGTTTCTGAAAGAAAAAAAGTTCTTATATATTGTTTTTATATAATTTCCTAACCACATTGAATTTCTCCATGTATAATTTGTTACTTTTAAATTACAGATTTCAATATTAAGATATTGAGTGGATGCTAAGGTTGGAGGCTTGCCAGAAACAAATCCATATTTAAAACGTGATTCCAGCACCATCTGTGTTCAAGGTAAAGATAGCACAACTTACTTGCCAATTATCATTCCAATGTTGCCGACTTTGGTTGACAAGGAAACAAGCTACGATGTCAGTCACTTAGAAAGTCCAGATTTGTTAGTTATTCTCGTTTTAAATATTTACACTAAATATGATGCAAAATTTTTACATATAAAATACCATGGTAAGGATTTTCATATGTAAATGCGCTATGCGCTAAGTTCAGTTTTTTGGATCCTATATATTTAAAAGACGCAATATTTAAGACGAGTTACCGTAATTTCTTGGGAAACCTTAACACTTAACAGATACGTCTGGTCATAATGTCAAAATATAGCATTTGAAATAAAATAAGATTAACTTTTGCATAATAACATCAGATGAAAAATAATTGACATAATTATTTTAAGATTTTGACTCTATCAATCATAAAATATTATATGAGAAACTTAGGCATATAGGCATGGGTAATAATAGTGTATGTTTCATTTCAAATTATCTTAATAACAGAATTCAACGCGTTAAAATAAATAAAGTTTTTTCAAGTTGGCTTCCGATAAAAAATAGTATAGCACAGTGAACTAATCTAGGCCCCCTACTATTTAATATTTATATAAATGATATGAAATATCATACTAAGACCAATCTTATCCAATATGCTGATGATACCTGTGTAATGACAAATCTGATGATAAAGCAATAAATCAAATTGAGTTAAGCTGTCAATCTTTATGCAATTACTTTTCAATGCATAAATTAAGAATTAGTGCAAAAAAATTGAATTTTGTTTACTTAGTTCTAATAAGCTGAAAAAAAATCGTTCAAAAAAATTTTTAATAATAAAAAATTCCAAAGTTCCCCAAATTTCATCTTTTGAATATTTAGGGGTTACATTTTATGCAAAATTTCTATTTATGAATGTGTTAAATCATTACAAAAGAAAATTGCTATTGGTATAAAAACTATGAGCCATGTTTTAAACTAACTACCAGAAAATGCAATTATACAATTTCTATTTTGTTTGGTAATTAGCTATTTTAATTATGGTAGTATTTTATTTTCAAATATACGCAAAAGAACTAATTAAAAAACGTGAATTCAATAGAAATGGACCATTAATGGTTTGTAAAAGAAATTCAAGTGCTTTGAAAAGATGCATTTATAAATCAATCCCAAGTCCTAAACAGTTAATTCAAATAAACACCGCCACTAAATTTTATAAAATTGCCAAATTACTTCCACCTTACAATTTCAAGAAGTTCCCAGAATTTTCAAACAGGTTTAACGAAAGAACAAAAAGATTTACTATAACCAAGCACAAATCTAAAATTAAACAACATTCCTTTATATACAAGGCATAATGAATTCCCTCAAAAGATCAAATGTAATAAAAACCTAAAGCAATTTCGCCAACGTATTAAGGAATTAACTCTAAAAAAGTTGTGGAAAATTTTGGCTAGGTTACAAATTTTATAATATTTTTTATACTACAACAAGACAATAATATCTGTAGCATGAAAAGAAAATGTTCTTGTAAATGTGCATGTACTTTTTTTGTTTTGTTTTGTACATTTACCAACGCTATTTAGAGATTTGTCAGTTTTCCAAATTGTAGGTCAAATTTCTAAATATAGAATATCTTATCTTATCCTATCTTATAATATAATTTAAATATCTATCAAAGTTTTCTATTGCACTTAAATTTGAGCCAATCAGAGGCCCGGTTATAACGCTTCAATCATTTAGCTAAATTGGTAGCCATTAGTATCCCCTACTCTGTTTACGCTAAATAAACAATAATTCAGTTTTTTGCTAAAGTAATAATTCACAATATTTTTTAATAATGCCATTTTATTATGTTTTCGTTTAAAATATCTCACAAAATACGTAAAGAATTTTCTTTTATATATATTATTCAGAACACATGAATATTGGCTATTTCAATATTAGGTGGTGTGCTGGAACATGCACTCTGTCTGTTTTTTAAAAACTTTTTTAGTTATCAAAGTTGCTCGTGTTTTGGGGCAGCTTTGATGACTTATTATCTGATAACAAGAATCAACATTGGGGACAGCGTGGGGGTTCTTTGAAGTACAATTGCGTTTTAAAAAAGTAATGTCAACCCTTGCAACAAAAAATAGAACAACACATAAGTAATAGCAAAAAATAAGTATTCCGTTATACGTTTTCCCGCTGTCATTCGTCTTCCATATTTGCGTTTGGATGGACCAGCAGGACAAGCTTTTGTAAAAACTCATAAATCGCCTCGTTTAAAATCGGCTGTTCCAGTTTAGTGCTAAATGGAATCAATTTATCAATAATTTTCCTTGGATTGAACGGTAGCACCTAAGAAGATTTGTGGAAATTCCATCGGCACCTTCAATATTATTATGAAGTTTCTTCACCAAACCAGCAATTTTTGTTTTTTGGAATTCCTCTTTTGCACCTCGTTTCAGTTCGCCATTTTCGTACTACTTTCCTCCAGCAGCGCTTGGCAGGAGCAAAGACGGCAACATCCATCGTCATAATTGCAAATGTTGCCTTTTGGTACGCCTTCGTTTTCTTTTCGAAGATGATAAAAAAAGATTGAATAAGCTCTCCGTTTAATTCTGTTCTTGCAGCTTAAACATTATCAGCTAATCCTTTGAACAAGATTATGACATTTCATCCAACTTACTGTCCAATCACAGCCTGGTGCATTACTTCGGAAAGCATCAACAACACGTCCTTGCATATCAAGGTAAGATTTAACAATCATTGCGTTCAACACACGTCAATGGTTTTCGCCATTAACACAGCTTGATTACAGATAGCGCCACAGTTCTTCATCAGCCAATGTTAGGGCTTTAGGATGACCAACAGTTGTAGAATATAAGCCTTTATGTTCATTCCAAAGTGTTCCATACGCAATACCATCTTGCATGGCGCATTCTCGAACAGAATGACCAGTTGCAATACAATCAAGAGCATTTATATAAAATCTTCAGTATACGTCGTTTTGTAATTACGAGTGCCAGGTTGTCGCTAATAACGTCTCATCATTTTCGTGTAAAAAATGTTTCTGACAGAAAATTTCAACTAAAAGGGAAAATATATATATTATAAAATATAAAAAAGTACAATAAATAAATATATTAAAACCCTATTCATAAAAGCAAGTTTATTTAAAGAAAATTAGAATTTATTGAAAAGAATTATAACATACTGGTACAAAAATACTAAGGCAACGCAACCGGTGTAAATATATAATATAGTATATGTAAATTTAGAACTATAAAAAAGGTTTTCAGACATATTCAAAGTAACCCCAACCATTATCAAATTTACCCCGTGTTATCAAAGTAGCCCCGGTTTACGGTACCACATAATTGATTTTAACTGGGGAAAATGTGTTGCTCTTAGATAAATATAATGCATAGCTGATGTGAAAAGATATTTAAAATACAAATAATAATTCAACGAAAAACTATTGTATGCTAAAGAATATAGTGGAGATCAGTAGAACCAAACTTAATATTTTTTCAGAAAGCTTATAAGCATTTTACTTCACTTCATGATTAAAAAATATAGTTCGGAATAATTTTGTCATGCTCATGCAGTTTTTTCAATGGAAACCTGACCTAATGGAAACCTCAATGCAAAATCTTCAAAGAATACTTTTATCTTAAACAATATCTTTGTATGCTGAACACCTTAATCTATGTACCAACTGTTTTCTTAGTTTTCATTTTCTCATTTAGTAGTTTTCTACTCTTAAGAACATAGTCACAGGGCCCAGCGAGAAGTATTATATGAGTGGGTACATTAGCCGAATTCTGCCTCTGCAAAAGTTGCAACTAGGATGGTCTCAACTTGCTTCTGCAAACCTACTACGTGTATAGTACAATCTTGATAGCCCATATAACAATTATCAAATTATGCAAAAAGGACATAAGAACATATTCGTGTATGTTTGAACACACTTGACGGATTTGAAAAACAATGAGAGCACATGTATATAAAATTTGAATTCAGTTTTTTTCTGCCCCATAGTTTTTCGTAAATTAGGCTAACTTTGAATTCTTTTTTATATAAGTGCAGGGAGATCTGATAAAAGAAAAGTCAACAAAATTGAAATTCATGATTTGTTACAAAGCAATTTAAGCTTCAATGCTAAATACATGGTAAATACGATCTCATGTAATTGTTTTAAATTAGTACTTTAAGATTAAAAGCTTTTTTTAAAGGCACACCTACCCTAAATCAATATTAAAAATGGCTCCGAAAAATTTGACACGATTGAGACGTACCCTCGTCAGAAAAAATCAGTTGCTTGAAAGTATAAATAATGTATACACCCGCTATAAGAACTGAGATTCAAAAACTATATTGGAAAAAAAACGCAACTCACGTAAATGTTTATATTGCAAAAAATATTGAATGACATAGATATTAATTATTGCGGTGTAAATTTAGGAAATGGATGGAAATCATATAAATATATTACAAGGTGTAATTTTTCTGCCCCTTGAGAAAAGTATTGAGGGTGCATCACCCCTAGCAACTGCAGGGGAGCCAGGATTTTGCATCAAGGGGGCAAGAAGTGTCTTAAGGGTGCTAACTAAAGATGTAAATAAATTTTGGGCACAAGCATTTTTTGGTAAAATTTAAAAAAAAATTATTGGAAAATTACACGCTGAACGTTATTTTCGTTTTGTTTTATTGTATGTGGAAGCCATATTAAAATAAGGCCAAAGCAATTCCAGTTACTTAAAAAATTATTTTTTTGTGTCTATGGATGTAGTTTTTGCCAACCATTATGAAATTTTAATGAATGAAGCATAAGGTTTTTGTTTCCTAATTTTGTTGAATTGATTCAAATGAGGGCTACTCAGTTTTTTGAAATACAATACGTAAAAAGGAAAATTTAAATAACAAGACTTGAAATACATTACATGTAGATAAATTGCTTCAAAAGAACCGTTCTGAAAACAGGAGACGACAAATTCTTAGAATTTATCTATTGTTTAAAAATGAAAATGTGAAAAATTGCTTTGAAACAATTTTCAGGGCACTATTAGTTAAAAGTTGAATTTTTGAAAGCTAAAATAGAAAGCATGCAGAAAACAAGAACCAATGGAAAAAATAAAAAATTGTATACAAATGCATATTCTAGATGTTCGACACGTCATAGTTTTAGTTCTAGTGGCGTACTGATCCCTTCCCATACTCAATTTCCCCTTGCAGCAAAGTCCAGCAAAAATTTACCCAACTTGATCCCTAGCCTAGTACT
>CABFPE010000093.1:1561984-1583133 GCA_900660155.1 Hofstenia miamia
TATATATATATAGTAGTAAAAGCCTAAGGTCTCAAATAAACAATAGGGCCTGTGATAACCAGAGAAACCGGTAGATACTAATATCGAAAATTCCCTTGGTTACCACGATATCTATTACATTAATATATCTGATTAATCAATGCAACACAGCCGAAAAATTTTAGAGCAGATAGATTGCGATATTAATCTACCCGCAGACCTTTGTACACACCACCAGTATTCAATGTTAAAGCTTATCGTAAGTCTTACGAATATTTTTATGCACCTATTAATAGGGATCTCTATGAGGCTACTCTATGAAAACTTAGATAAAATTCTGATTTTTTAAAAATCGATATTCATGCACCAATTTTTACTACAGTATATTGATTAAGGTTCAAATCAATAGAACATGGCCATAAAATCGAAATTGAGCATTGATATTAATTTTTCTAGTTAACTGTAATTTTTTTTAAATTATATAGTTGGTATGTAATTAATTGAGAAAAATATTCAATTTTTCATTATGCTTTCCAGCCTTAGTATAGTTTTAAAAACCTTGGCAAGCTTTCATTCTAAAGATGAGCAATAATATTTGTGGACTCAAATTGTAATAGTTAGGTCCACTGACACTGACATTCATATATTTTGAATATGTATTCTTTAGCGAATACACCCTTATTATGATGTCAACACCACCGTTGTTTTCATCGTATTGGGAATGGATCCCCTATACGAACCTGATCCTGACTTAATGCATCCAGGTTACTTAAAGCCACGAATTCAAACAGAACAAATTCAACTCAATAACGAGTCCTATTTGGGATGGACATGCGTGAATGTATTTCAAAAGTTCTCTGCTAATACTGGCTCCTATTACCTGCCTTTGTATGATGGCCTACCCAGCAAGGTAATCACTGCAATATTAATACTAGATTTAGTATACAATAATAAACGTATTTTATTGGGCTCATGATTATTTTTGGCAATATTATTTCTTCCAAAAATCAAAAGAAATAATAGAAATAATATTTAAGTAGGTAAGATGTTCCAAATCAATATCCAAAATATGATTGTAACTAAAATGTCGTATTGGTTTTAAAAAACATTTATTAATTTATATAAATTGCTTGCGGATAGAAAATAATAGAACTTGTAGGTTTCAGAAAAGTTTCGGTGAAACGAAAAGTGTACATAAGGGTAATATATTTTGCATGATATTTCTGGTAATAGACAAAATATTTTTCAAAGCGTAATTTGATTAATGAACCCCTTATTTTATAATGCATAGCAAGATAGTAATACATAGAGTTTGTAAAGAAATAGGTCATTTAAAATCGTGTTTATATTGAAATTCAAAACAAAAAGAGACGTTATTGAAAAAAAATTTGTACCATGCTACAAACATTAATGTAAAGCTGGAAAGGGAACTACAATTATGTGCTTCTGCTATTACGGCCAATGCGAAGATGATAATCCGTAATGCGTCATAGGTCATTGGTCAAATGGGTCGAATGGGTCATTTTTTCCAGTGGGTTAAGTGAGTCACGTCAAACTAGCGCATGCCAAATGGGTCAAGATTTGGTTAAGGCAGCAATATACTGAAAAGTTATTAAAGTAATTAGACTATAGGCGCATGACAATAATACATATATATTATATATATGTTCCACAAATACGAATGTATTATCCATAAACATACAAGGTTAACAAAATACTATCTATTTTGATTTTGCATGATATTATTATAAAAAAGTATGGTGTTTTAATATTTTCTGTTTGCTAAAATAGATGGGTAAAATTATTCGGAGTGGGTCACGCTTTGGGTTGGTCAAAGAGGTAATGGGATTGCCTTGACACGAATAGTTAAAGATTCGAACAATTTATCCACTGCACTTTTTAAAGTACTGTTATTAGCAAGTTTTTATGTTACTTTCTAAGCATTCTAAAAATGTTGATTCTTTACATTTATGCTTTTTACTGTGTCGTTTTCCATGTGGCGTTCCAACAAATATTTAGAATTTGAAGGTATTTTTTTCAACTTTGCTCGACGTTATTTTTGGCTCAGATCCCAACTATTTCAATTGTTTGTTAGTTTCTTAAAATCAAATATTGGTTTAAGGACTTATTAATCTTTAACTTGATAAAATAGTGGAGAATTCAATAAAAACAATGCAAGCTTCCAGTAGAAAGCGATAGGTTTTTTCTATGATAAAAATTTTGCAGATATATCGTCAAAATACTACCAATTTAGCAATGTTTAGGAAGCTATTGATTTATTGGCAAGCAATGAAATTAAAACTGCTCTGGAACTTACTGTTAAGCAGAATTTTGCATCATTAAAACGCAGTGGAAGTGTTCTCAAGGTGCAACTCTTCGATGGATCTTTTAGCACTTTAGATGATTGCTTTCCTATTAAGGTAACTTTATATATATATATATATATATATATATATATATATATATCCTTTCCTAATAGCTTAACTTTTACTTTGATACTTGGAGGAAAATTCAATTTTTAGAATATACTTTAAAATATTCTTCTTTAGAAAAGGTAATATTATCAGTGTAAAATGTGGGATTTTATTGAAACATGGAAGAGGTGCACAATAGCTTCAATCGAACTCTAGTGTGCTTTCATAATGTTTTACTCAATCTAAAAAATTTCAAGTGAATGACACACATTTTCAACAAAATATACACTAGTTGATCACTCACTACTGAAAAATAGAGTTTTTCAAACGCTAGAAATTTTTAAAAAATAGTGATTTTTAATCAATTATGAAACGTNATTTTTACAACAAACACACCCTAAGTGAAATTTTTCATCAAAAATATCAGTTTGCCTAAATGCTAAAAATCAAAGATTCTCACTTTAGTCTGAACAAATTGTCTAAAAAATTAATTTGCTCATTTTAGTTTTGTCAAAAATATTTCATCGCTAGATGGCGTCCAATAGAATCACTTCATTTCCATGTGGTAAATAGTAATGGGGTGTTACGAGAACTTCAGGGTGTCCCAATGGGGCCTCCTTGCCTTGATCTTAACTATTAATATACTTCAAAAACTAAAATTTACCCTTCTATATGCAGAACCTCATTCCATCACCAGATGAAGAATTATTTTTGCAAAGAAGTCATTATCCTAATATATATATATATATATATATATATAATATATTCCTCAAGAATATGCAGTAACCGATTTGCATAAGATATGATATGATAATGAGACATTTTGCTAAAGAAACTAATTTATCTCATTTCTAACAAGGTATATCTTAAACATATAGTGTTGATATGCTGACGCATAATAAGGTCAAATTCGCAAGAATAATCAAGTAGATTAAAAATATTATCTGTTTTGTGAATAATCTATGGAATCAGCTTCGAATTAAGTACATCTTCAAATTTACTAAAATAATTTTCGCCATTTCACAATTGATGTAACATCAGGGTTGCCGTGTTATAATCAAGAGTTTTCAAAAAGCTTACTTAAAACAATTTAAAAAATACATAATGTTCTTTATGTATTTTATTTCAGGTAAATGCAATAGTAATATATTTACATACTGATGGCTGTCCAAAAAGCAATCAAACGAGCGTTCCTCCAAGTAATAATATCATGACGACTGAAATATATATATAGATAAATATATATATATATATATATATATACAAATCGGTTTTGGTGTATACTGTTTTACATTTGGATATAGAGAACCTTACTAGATCACACTATAAATTTTATATTAAGGTTAGATCAAGACTTTCGGAGACCATGGTAATAAGGGCATGTTTCGGTCTTTAAGCCATCCAACATTGTTTCTGCACTTCGATGTAGAAATTCCAGATCCTGCTTTCAAAGATAAAAATCTGGTTGAAATATGTCTCGAAATTTTAACAGATAGTTACCTAATGTTTCTGTGTACTTGATCTTGATGAAACTTTTATTGCCTTCCAATAGCGCAACTTCGGATCTTCGACCAAAACCTAATACTACCCATATCAAAACAGATCCGCCACCAGACTGTCTCTTAGAATAGATTAGTTCTGGAAACCTTGTATAATGCTGTAATACTGGTTCCATCTGGTCCATCCAGATTAAATTTCTTTCATCTGACCATATGAAGTTCTTCCACTTTTCATCCCAGTACATCTTTCTCTTGACCATTTTAGAAAATTGGCCTTATGTGCCTTGGTCAAGGATGGTTGCTTTTCCTCTTCTTATGGGTATGTGTCAAATCCTTATCAGAATTTAATATTCGCCTTAATTGACGCAAAGAAACACAGAAATGAGTAGATTTAAATTGGGTTTCCGTTGGGAACCTGATGATTTACCTTTCTTGGCTTCTCAAAGAAGAAGTCGCTTTGTAGCATTGGAATTTCTTGAAACCTTTCCACCTCATTCTTTCACAATAGGGACCTTGAGAAAACGTTGGGATGTCTGCTTCTTTTTATTGCCTCAGCAAATTTATTACCACTCATACCAGTATTATGGTATACCAAATTGTAATTTTCTCTTCCTTGATTAGATCACTTGAAGAACCCATCTCGGGTTCAATCAAGAAGCTTAATTTAACAAGGAGTATTGTAATTAAAAAAGGAAATTTAACAAGTTCTCGTCATCTCCTTATTGAGTTAGTATGCATGCTAGGTTTCTAATGTTTTTCAAATCAGTTTGCTGCTGACCACAATAGCAGAAGGAGGTGAGTGTTCTGGTCTCCTGTCATACATGTCATTAGTACAATAAAACTGGTACACACGCTGTACAATATGCAAGGAGCTAATATGTAATAACCAACTAAGCATGATATCATTGAACTTATTTTAAGAGCATGCAATAATAAAATATATAAAGTGTAGTCTATTGTAAATATATTTAGTTTTTTACCGCATATTTGTACTGATGATGTTTTATATAAATGAAACCAGTCTATCCTTTTCATAGCGTCAATGCTAAAAATGAATATATATATATATATATGTATATATCTATACATGCTTTCCTAATAGCTTAACTTTTACTTTGATACTTGGAGGAAAATTCAATTTTTAGAATATACTTTAAAATATTCTTCTTTAGAAAAGGTAATATTATTCAGTGTAGATAGTGTGATTTTATTGAAACATGAAGAGGTGCACAATAGCTTCAATCGAACTCTAGTGTGCTTTCATAATGTTTTACTCAATCTAAAAAATTTCAAGTGAATGACACACATTTTCAACAAAATATACACTAGTTGATCACTCACTACTGAAAAATAGAGTTTTTCAAACGCTAGAAATTTTTAAAAAATAGTGATTTTTAATCAATTATGAAACGTTCGCAACAGTGGACTATCAAAATCAGATTGACCGGTTACAACTCCTACCACTTACCCTGGGATTTTTCAAACACACATACGCACATACATGCATATAGATATTGATATGTTATATATATATATATATAATGATTTGTGCAAAAATGTGCAAATGCGATAATATATACAACATATACATACATATCACAAGTTTCTTTAAAAATCTATAAATAGGAAGAGTGGAGCTTTATCAATGGTACTCCAATTGAAAAGCGACTCAAACAGTCAATGATGGTGAAGAACGGCAACAAACTTTCTCAAAAAGTACTAGATGCAATGAAGCCCAAATATCAGAAGCGTGGTCCCATCGGAGAACGTTATGCTAGAACTGAAAGATTCTATGAGCAGTTAATGGGGGATTTGTTTGTGAAGCAAGTCGTAAGTTCCGTTTTCACAAAAACTCATTTTTTAAATTTGGTGCTGTTAACATGATTTATGTAATCACCAGTATTTAAACGCAAATTGTATATACATGTATATATAAGTAGCAAGGCGTTTTCAATTGAAAGGCTACGCCATCCAGCGACTATAAAATAACTCGGACCCGCGGCCTCTTTCTTTACGCACGGTACTCCTCAATGGGCTTGGAATATCTTTGCACATTTTAAGAAGCAGTCAAAGTTGTTTGTTGCCTTCAGGGGCTCAAAACCTTCTAAATGCATTACCACTAAGTATAGAGAGAATTTATATTTTTCAAAATTTCGAAAATTTCTAAAAAAACTTGTTAATCTATTCTACAATCTGCCGCAGCAATATGCTTTAATAGAAATTTTCAACATTGCATTAAAGTATGTTCCCCAATAGACCTACCAATGCCCCAAGATTTTCAAATTTGGAAATATGCTTGGAGAAAGTTCTTGTAAATGTGGAAAAACGGTTTGTCCTTTAAAACGGACGCTAGGCGGTTTAATGTTAATATTAAACAATGACCGCAATTTTAATAAAATGTTTCCAATCGTTTTTATACATTTTAATCTATGTCATTAGAAAATGCAAAGATTTTGAAAAACATTAATTAGTCTATTTTGATAATGAGCATCTGCACGAAATTGAGTAGTTTTTTTAAGATGAACTACACAAATTGCTGAAAAATTTACCAAAGAAGTAGGCGGAAACTTAAGGCCTCCTTTTGATAATTCTTGAATGTATTCTTCTTTACCGGGTAAATCGTAAGTACCTGTCATTGAGGGAAATTTAAAAACAATAAATCAACAGACATAGATCGAACCTGTTGTTCATTGTCTGATAACATGTGTACGTCGCAGTCATCAAGGATTTGAAGTTTTTCAGCAGAAAATGGCAAGAAGCTTATTTGCAACCAACGAAGTATTATTAATTAAACGCGGAGCAGTGCATTGAATTGAAACAATAGGACTCCAAGTTACTTCGTAGTCGCCGGATGGGGCGGCGTTTCAATTTAGAACGCCTTGATAAGTAGACATCATTAAATGTGCTAATTGAATGTCATGTACACATCTATGTAAGATTTAGTTTGTGACTTTAGAACGATCAATTGCAACGAGGCACTGTAAAGATTCCTTGAAGATTTGCTAAAACATTGCATGCTTCTTCAATTATGTAATTAATGTTTGTAATTTATAAATATCTACTTTAGTTCCTTGTTTATTTCAACGATCTAACATATGCATTGCATTGTTTGGGAAGTATAATATGTATAAAATATTGCATAGAAAGAATACTAATGGGTTAACCCAAGTTTACTAGTATAGTTTAAGGGTTACTAAATGATTTATGCAAATTTTCAAATTTTTCTCCAAATCCGTTAAGGTAGAAACCTTATAATGTGGGCCTTATTTGAAATACAATAAGAAATAGCCGATTTTTTAAGGTATATCAGATGAGAATAATGCATAACACAAAATTCAAAATTTTTTTGAAATTATCATAACAGTTGCCTATAGTCATAGGTAATTTTACGTCTTCTTTCACGTCACCTAATTTAATATATGATGTCAAACCTTGTTTTAGCAAACCCTAAGCTATGAGTTTAACACAATATCTTAAAGTATTGAATACATGTTCTCTAAATAGAAATTATACACAAAAAACTTGAAATTTAAGAACTAATTTTAAAAATAATGTTAAAATTAAGCCTTCATTAATAAAAAATTAGTTAAAAAGATTAAAAAATCAGTGAATGTATTGAATGAAATACAACTTGAATGTTTCAAGATGCTCTGAAAAGCTGCTCTAATTTTCTTATCTGACCCAAAAGCCAACTATTGCATAACTTAAAATATTAAAAATTGATCAACCAAATTCAAATATTTTACATTTGTAATACATTTCTCTTAACATTGAAAAACGCTTAGGTTTTACTTCGTCATTAGCAGAAACTAATTTTATTGCAACTTCGACAAACAAATGTAAAAAGGCAATATATTTCAATACTGAAACATATTATGCTAACAAGGTATAGAGAAATTTGAAAAATAGCATTTAATGCTATTATATATTATATTAACCAATCTTTCAGCCTGTGTCAAAAGTTCAAAAGGACAATGCAGTATTTCTTTAGAATTTGAATAAATTGATTCTAATGATGATGAATTTGAAATGTCTAAGCAACTTAAAAAAATATTTTTAAGTACATATAATTTATAATGTCTTCAGTTTGCACAGAGATTTAAAAAAAATAATATTCCAATATTGTCCTAAAGGTTTTCTATATAGAGAAACTTCAAGCATTCAATTTATTTATAAATTTGTAAAATGCTTAAGATATTAAACTCTGACGGCACTAATATAAGCATACGCTTAGTTACTGATTACAAAAATTTTGTTCTTCATAACAAATTCACAATTTCAATTATTGAAATTATATAAGTAATCGAAATTGTAAAATTGATTTCAATAGCACATGGCTTTTACATAAACATGTTTTTCAGATTATAAAACATATACTTTAGATGATCAACAAAATTTCATTTTAATGGTTTTATTGCAATGTATGCAATGAATTAGAATTTAAAAAATGGATTACCACAAAAACACAAATATACTGCATTTTATTTTGTGAAAATAAATAAAAACCTAAAATTTGATACCCGACACGAACCTCGAAATAGTGTACCCGATATCACTTTCTAATGTATACCCGTCTTATTAACCACCTTTTTACTCTAAATCTAGTCTAAAATTGAAATGCAACATATCGTTGAAGCACCCAAAATTAATTATGCCTAAATATTCTGAAGAAACTTTGCGAACTCCTAACAAGATAATCAAAGTTTGAAAACCGTCCTCTTGACTCGATTCTCGCAATATTGTGCAATAATGTCGGAATTCATCCAATTTAATAGACTTTTGGTATTAGATTTGCTTGTTGTATACCAAAACGGCGTTCTTTGATGTTGGATATTTACATTTTTGTTTTATTGGAATTGTTAAACGTAAATGAGTTTATTTTCGAAATGCTACTTGGAGGGGAGATTTTAAGCCATTAAAGAAAGTGCGGTTTATCCAAGAGGAGGGCTATTACCTCGGCATATACGGCAATACGAGAAACGTGAACAAAAATGGCTATGTAGTTCAAATCATGGGGATACTCATATCCCCATTCATACCCATTTTCAGGAAATCGGCTCTGTGTCTTCAGAAATACCTATTAATTACATAGAGAGATACTCTTCTGAATATGGTGGAGTACCAATTTTAACAATACAATAACATGCTTATCGAATTTCTGAAATTTCAAATATTATTTTAATGAATAATACTTGTCTATGCTTAATATCTTAATATTTGTAATAGTGTCCTTTTTGTATGGTACCCCACACGTCAGTTCTTGTAATAATTGCGTTTTTAAGGTATGAAATCATAACAGTACCTAAAATAGCAAAAACTGGGAAAACTATACTTTTTCAGAAATTTGCTTGCTTTTTATTCTCACGTCAAGACCACAATAGCAAAGTTGATGAGGTAATTTGTATTGACATTCATCGAGAAGAAATATTGACAACAGCTTTTAGATTAAAATATAAGCAAAAGATACGATATCCAATTCAATAAAAGTCTTTGGCATTTCTATAATATCTTAACAAGTCTAGTACTTTAATATCCAAAAATTAACATCTTTAAAAAATATAACTATTTACAGATTATCTACTCAAAGATGAACCGTAGAAAATTTTTTATAAGCAACATTTATAATCTTTCTTTAAATCTGTGATATATTTTTAAAATTTGTTCTGTGGAATTCCAAATTATCTATAAAACAATTGGAATTTCGTTGATTCCTATAAAGAAAAAAATCAATTAAAATTCATAAGAAACTAGTAGAAGATACTTCAAAGGGATGAATGCACAACTCAAGCATTCAAAGAAGCTCCATGTAAGATATACTGATACGCCGTTATGTTCTTTGTTCAGAATCTCAGGTGTAATTGCGTTAAATGTTGCAATTCCTTCAATTGATCTATTCTATGATATCTCCTTCTTCAAGATTTCAGAGGTCCACAAAAATTACACAAAGTCGACAATTCTGGAATTCTTGATGGTTACATTATAGAAGACCTTCCTTTGAACTCGAGGGAGGTTCTATTTAACGGTTGAGGAATTCTTGTAAGAGCATTAGTATCGGTAATGATTATGTTTGCCACGATCACGGTCAAATTTTCATTGAGATTAAAGCGAAACATACGATATTAATTAACTAGTATTCTGGGAAGAACAAACAAAATTTCTGTAGTGGACACTGGTGACATAAGATTAGTAGGTTTTCTAAAGACCTTGGAGAAACTCTGACCATGACGTTGAAAATGTGCAATAACTTTAAGTTCAATCTCAATTCTACTCCGCTAGAATTTCATTGGAAGGTCAACAGAAGCGGCATCATACTTTTTCCATACATACATAAATTGAAAGATTTTAAATAGTTTGAGTCTATTTGGAGTTGGTAATAATGTTGGTATTAAAATATCCTTTCCCCAAAGGGAACTGATTATCAATGTATTGAGAAAAGATATTTGAAAGAATAGCATTTAAGGCTATTTGTATTAATTTACTAATGTGGCAAATTGAATCTCTAATGAGGACGAAATTTGAAAATGTCTAAACAAATTGATACAGATAAATCATAGTGTTTACAGTTCGCACTAAGATTTAGAAAAAAATAAAATGTTGTCTTCCAGAACATTACAGCATTCATTTTTTTCATAATTTAATTTGCCTAATGCGTATAATATTTAGCTTTGACGGCACTTCTATAAGCAGACGCTGCAGCTCTAAATTCCGACTGTTAGTTGCGCCAGGGCCTTCTAAATATACATATATTAAGAAGGCCCTGGTTGCGCTTAGTTTCTGATATGTAAATTTTGTTTTTTATAAAAACTATTCCCAAAGCGAATTTATTAGCAATGTATATATCAAGCTGATGCTATACTGCTGCAATATCACGAATCTCTTCACAGCATTTTCAATGCTGACCCCATTTTCTCTAGATTGGAATATAAAGGAAACATACAAATAAATTATCAGAACATTTTTATTCGAACGCAAATCTCAGTACTATAGATTTGAAAAGAAATATATTGCATCCATTCAATTCCCATTCCATATTAATGACAGATAAAGAAGCATATTCTGAAGGCTAATGAAATTATAAGTTTAATTATTAACTATATATTAAATTCTGTCAGCATTGTAATAATAACATCAAATTCCTGATAAGTTGAGTTTATTGGAATTGTTAAACTGTTATCAGTGGAAGCCGTAGAATGTTAGTGGTAAGCGCATTTACGATTTTCCTTTATGCAATATAAAAATTATTTATAATTCACAATGCAGATTGTTGTCTAGTATTTTAAGAGGTATTTTTATTTGTGATATAGCCAAAAAACACTTGTATCTTAGAGTTTAAATATAAAACAAATAATTTTCGATATTCCGTCTGTCTTAATTACTGCACTATTTAAAAACTATTTCTAAATTTATAAAAAATTTTTGTGAAGTCTTTAACTTTATTCAAGTTCAATATTTATTATATAAGAACCTCCAAATGCTTGGACACGGAATCCCAAAATTTAGATAAAAACCATTGCTGTGGTAGCATAAAATAAGTAATTTATATCATGCTTTTCGGAATTTAGTATTTTTAATATTTTCAAATGCTTTCAAATTTTTTATCAATTTTTGATATCCATGGGATTACTGTACATTTTTAAGATATAAAAATCAAGCAAATGCTTATTTTTGTCAACAAAATTATAAGAACTACAAGTGAACAACTTTTACACAATTATTACGATTTTTGCATTTTCCAAATTTCTAGTTGGTTCGAGATAATTTCAAAGTTAACATAAAAGTTTTTTATAAGCAGGTAATGAAAATATGCAAAAGCTATTAAGTTTTAAAAGGCTGAGCTTTTGTGAACTATGTTAGCAAAGGAAGTAATCAGTTGATTGTCTATTAATATTATTAATTTTCTTTTATATTGAGTAATTAGAAACTTTAAGATGTCACCAAATGCTTACCACTGAATGCACTTCAACTCATTATAACCTCAATGCAATGCACGTATTTAAGAATTTGTTCTTAAATGAAAACATAAATTATAGCAACCGTTAATCGTATCACATGCATTGTATGTTTAAAAGTATCTTTTGTGATTTGGTGTTTCTTTTAAAATAGTTACTATAGCAAAGATGTTATTAATCTTGCATGGAGTCAGTACATCACGATATTATGCATTAAAAATAGCATTTTTCAGTTCATGTTCAATTCTAGAGACTGCGATATAGGATATTTCAGGTTCCGTTCCCGTCCCGCCGTGAACTGCAAATTTGGTTTCGGTTGCTAAAAGTCACTTTACCCTACAGGCACATGAACATTATCCTGTGCACCGGTCAAGCTATTAGACATGCTAACCGGCTAATTGAACCGTTTTATTAACGGTCTAACTTGTAAAATCATCTTAATATTTTTGTCAAATTATTTATATTACGAAATTGCAAGTCCCCTCCTCTATTAAATCATTGCTTTCTAGTTTTTGAACCGAACACATGCAGTTGTATTTCAATTGCATGTTTCTCTAAGAAATTCATGTTTTCAATAATTAAGAGCAGCGTATATTCAATTTTTTTTATAAAAAATTCAAAAAACATACGTTTGCCATTTTTGTTTTTTGATATTTTACAAGATGCAAGACAGACGTAAAAGTTTGGTGGAATAACATAACATGTATTTACAAGAGAGGCTACTAATAAGTAATATATAATTATATACAAAAATGCAATAAATATAATTTTGTCAACAAATTTGCTTAGTTTACATGTATTTAAAAATTTGACAGGTAATCGGTTAAAAGGCCAATAAACGGCGATGGCGAGTGCCTAACCATGACGTACTGTAGTTATTATAGTAGGTCTTGGCTTAACTCAATCGGTTGCCGGTTACCAACAAATATTTCTGATTCTGACCGGTAGCGGCACAGGCGTATAATATCATGGTATTTAAAATACATGTAATTAATCAATTAGTTACCAAGTTTGCAAATGGTTTCTAAATTTCTTTTTCGTAATTTGTTGGTAGAAATTCTAATGACAGATTCGTTAACTGCAGAAAATTTAGAATTGTCTATCTTTCTCTCATTCTAATTAGAAGACCAGGTACTTTACAAAAGTTAGATCTATATCCAATCATAGTGTTACTTTAAAGTAACAAACCGCATTGTTTACATTTTTGAATATTTTTATCCAAGGCTGCTAAGAAATATTGAAACCCTTTGATGTAAACTCATCTATATTTTTTTCAGTGAGAAATCCGATTTTTGAATAATATTTATATTTTTACCATACCTAATGCCTCGGAATACAGTTGCGGCAAAAGTTTAGCAACACCAGCTTCATATTAGTTAATTAAAAATACACATTTTGAAAACAACTTTAATGAGAGTTTCCCAGTTTAAATCACAGTCGTGCATGTGAATAATGTACATAAAGATAATGTACAGGAAAAGGTAGGATGCGCCACTGATTTACTTCAGAGTTTCGTATGAAATCTTTTGGCCGCCAACTGTTTGCAATAAGCAGGAGTTGTCTTTGTAATCGAAAACTGCTTCGCAAGCTCAGATAATGTTTCAAAAGGTGAAGATGATATTTTTGTAGTTTCATCTCTAACTGACTCTAAAATTTTCAATGCAGTTCAAATCCGGTGAATTACCAGGCTAACCATCTAAAAGTTGAAAGTTTTGATTGTCAATCCAGGTTGAAACCAACCTGGACTTGTATGCAAGCTCACCTTCTTGTTATAAAACTGATGTTCCTCGAATATTAATGAACATTTCCACCTTTTCTTTCAGTACATTCAAATAGTTGGTTGATTTAACAGTTTCATATTTCCCAAAGATATGTAATCCACATCTACCACTTGCAAAGATACCTCCCCAAATCATAAATTTTGGCGCAGATCTAACGGTTGACAATGCGTAGATCTCGCTGAATCCATTTGGCCTACGAACATGTGAATAAGAACTGTGATAGTGTGAGGTTTTCGTTTCGTCCGTGTAAACATCACGCGGTCCCAATCCTCAACCGTCCAGTGTTGATAGCTCCTGTAGAAAGATAGCCGATCTCTTACTTTCTTAGCGGACAAGCGAGGTTTCTTGGCGTGCTTAAAGGATTTTAAACCAAATTTGTTTCGTCAACGACTTCGAATAGTAGTAACATAAGAAATAGGATAGTTTGAAGGAAATTGCTTTGAATTTCAGGACTAGCTTTGAAATACCGATGATTAAAGCTATCAGTCTGTACCGACGCAGCACTAGGCCTTCTAGTTCGTAGCCTACAAGCGAAGCGGAACTTTTTATCTGATTTATAGTCGGATATGCACACGATACAGACATTTATAACTGTATTTAGCGTAAACTGAATCCAAAGAAAGGAAGTATGGATACTTGAACACATTTCTCTCATGATATTTCAGGTCTCTTTCCCATTGTTGAACTAAGGTAATGACTCGGGATAACCGCGTTCACCTGTACTTTGAATTAAGTATCATAGTCAAAATAGTACCCAAATCCAGTTGTACAAAATCGGTGCACATAACACAGTTACTTTCATATAAAAGAAACTAAAGCGACATTTTCGATGAGCATCAATTGATTTATCGTATTAATCATAATCAAAATGAATGACTACGCATTATTATAAGGATAGATTCATGGTCATTATACACAAGATGGAAGATCAGTATTGTTCTATTCCCTATATATATATATATATATATATATATATATATATATATATATCCATCATACAGATTGGAATACTCTATTTTCCTCTGATCCATATGAATTAGAAATTAATGAATTTTTCTCTAATCTTAATCTCTATCAGTTTGTGACATTCCTAACTCACACATCCGGTAATACTCTGAATTTTGTTTTTTCCAACTTATCTGATATATCAGTCTTCTCTATTAACCCTTCCCTATTCTCTATTGATCACAATTTTCTTTTCATTGCCATACAGTCTCTATCTTATATCTCTAGTAGGCAAGCCCTCACAAATTTTTCTTATTCATTAGTTGACTATAACTCTTTCAATCATTTCATCAATGCCTCCCTATTTCTTGATCCTTTATTTGTTTTCCCTTATGATTTGTTTCAATTTATTTACACCCTTATCACTCATAGACGTTCTCTTTTTATTCCACACAAAATACGGCGTCGTCAAAATCTACCTTTTTTACTCTTCCCATTCTGTTTATTCACTACAAACTCAGGTTCCTTCAGGGCCTTTCTGTCCAGACTTCCGGCAAACCATACTTACAAAAATGTCTCACGCACATGTCATCAAAATTATCTTACATAATTGAACTCGATAAAATTTCCTTTCTTCAGTCGTTTTCTTCAAATATTTCTCCCAATGCTTTGCAGAAACTGATCAAATCAATTTCTAAACTAAATCTATTCCCTCTACCCTTGAATTTAATGGCAAAGTTGCTCATTCACGCAGAAGTATTTCTAACGTTTTTAACGAATACTTTTCCTCTGTTTTCTTTCCCAATAGCTTTGCCAATAATTCATATTCTTCAAATTCAGAATCTGTAAACCTATCTGAAATCATTCTCAATTATTTCTCTCCACTTACAAACTTTAAAATCCTTTCATCTCTGAATTCTCATTCCATTCCATTTGATCAATTGTCCCCTTGCTGATCCTTTGTTCCATCTCTTTCGGTCTCTCCTCCTAACATCTACATTCTCTAAAATATGGAAAACTGCCTTAGTTTTTCCTATTTTAAAAAAGGAAAAAATCTTCTCCGACACCACTGTTCCTCTTAGCGGCCAATTTCTATTCTTTCTTACCTATCTTTTACCTTTGAAAGAGTTCTATTTAAGGCTATTTATCCGATCATTCGACCACTGATTTCAAAATCTCTGTACGGCTTTATGTCGCATAAATCTACTGCACTCTCCCTTCTACGATTCCTCGATAGTGTCTATTCTCACGTTGATCATTATGTTCCTTTTTTTGCATCTTGACTTTCAAAAAGCCTTTGATAAAGTTCCTCATCATATCATACTGAGCAAACTTTCGAAAATTGGTATTGACTATTTTTTCAATTCTTTCATCTCCGATTATCATTTCGACAGAACTTAATTAGTTTGGATTGACTCCGTATTTACTGATGAACTTCCTGTTACTTCTGGTGTACCTCAAGGCTCGATTCTTGGGCCACTTCTCTGCGCAATATTCATCAATGATTTTATGCTGCACATTTCTGACTTTAATTCTGATTGTAAGCTATATGCTGATGACCTAGCATTTTTTCATCTCTTTCAAATAGTAATCAATCAAGCATTGTTCAGGCTGAACTCTGGTAATCTACTAATGGGCTTCCATTCCACATCTCCACACCGGAAGCTCTTCTTTTCTGTTCCTATAAAACTTTCTTACCTCCTGTTTTCGATCTAAATGATACTCTCATTTATTTTTAAGCTAATGTCTATGATCTTTGTGTAATAAATTGTTCCTCACTTTTAATGGTAAAATAATGTTTCATTAAAAATTAAGAAGTTCTCCTCTTCTCTCTATTTCCTTTTATCTTGACTGCCGAGTTCACTCAATTCTCCTTCGAAATTAATTCTCTTTAAATCATATTGTCTCTCCGCTTTCTGATATAATTCCCAATGCTGGTATCTAAATTCCTTTTCTTTTTTTAAACCTGACAGGCTGTTGCATCGCGCCCTTTGCTGGATCTTCTCTTCTAACCAAGCTTAACTAAAGGCAATTTCCCTGTACCTCAAGTTTCTAGATCTCAGTTTTCTTAACAAATTACTTCTTCAAACTTATGATTTCGATTTTTTCAACTTAAATTCTCAAATCCTACATAATTCTCGTTCTTCCTTTTATGTCTTGTTTCATCTCCCTCGAATTAATAAAGCAACTTGTTCTCATAATTATTTCTTTCGGATAATCCCTCTTACTACATCATTATCTCAAATCTAGAAATCGATCTTTGATCTAACCTTCGAAATTTCTAGTGAATACAAGGTTCATGCTATTTCTTTGTTATTATATGTATTTTTAGAAATTGACAGGAAATACATTGAGCTAGTATTCAATTATTGTCCCTGATACCTATTCTTTTGGTCTTTGTTCGGATCTGGTCCTAATTGCACTTTCCTAGACCTGGGCTCTTGTTTCGGTGTTTCGGTGACTAGGATCAGGAATGGTTTAGCAAAACTTCTCAATTTCTATTACAACGGCTTGTCGTAGCCAATTTAATACCTAAATGCAATAAGTGTTTGCAGGTTTGTAAAATTATTTTTAAAACCTGCTTCTATTATCTCATACAACAACTCTAAAAAACCCATTTTAATCAATATGCAGAAATATTCTGCTGTCAATTATATATTTATATTCTGTACTATTGTGTTTGCTGCAGCCTTCTTGATGACAAAACTTGTACAATTTAATTGCGGCAATACTTTGTTTACATTGTTACTATAAATGTTCATCCAAACATGTTGATTTGCAAATAAAAATACATTTATGTTCCAGTAAATGTTGAATTGGCATTAAACATGCATTATCAGAATATTCCAGAAAATTTTGTCATTCTACAGACAAAACTGAAGTTTATATTATTGATGTCTAATCTCTTTATGAGTAAAATTGTATATTTAAATTATTAAATATTTTTAGCATTTTGTTGTAAAATCATTTCTTTAATATTTCTACGTAAATATTCAACATTTAAAAATTTATTGCACATTGTAACTTTTCCAAAAATAAATCTATGAACATTTCAAGCTTCCTAAAATATTGATTTTAAAGTTTTTTTCAAGTGTTTGTAGGTTAATGCATATATATATATATATATATACATATATATATATATACATATATTTTTATTTATATACCTGAATAATTTTCCTACATTTCATATTCAGTTATAATTAATCTGCACTTGTTTATTTAATAACCAAAATACATTACTTCTTGTGTTTCTAAAAATTTAATATTCAAATTAATGTTGCGCATTAAATCTTAAAATAATGTTGTTTCCGGCACATTTGTGAACTAATTGCTAACGTATATAAATGAGAAATCAATTTCAACTTCGTAGCTTATTTTTTGAACTCAAGAATTGCTTAGTAAGGTTGCTAGACATAAATACAAACATCCAGATAAGTGGACATTACATTTGTATATTAAGCTTTTAACTATGGCGTTGCTTTGTAGTTACTCGTTGCTGAGAACAGTGAATATTTCTGCAAAATTTTTAGAACATTGATTGACACACAAAAGGAACCTTTGAAGAAATGTTACTGTAATATTGAGGCAACCTTTCTTGCTGGGTGGGAATGTATGTCAGTGACTATTTCATCATTGTCAGTGCATAGTTTTCATCAAACTTACATTTTCATAGTAGAAAATTTTGTAGGACCAGTTGTTCAGCCTATCTTCACTGGATTGATAGGATTACAAACTATAGTAGATAGTTGGCTGCAAGCAAGTACACGCACAAATGTATCACCATATTCGATGGAATTGATAAATGTACCTACTGATATTATCATCACATCATTGATACTATAATCGGTTTTCTTACTTTGAATCATTGTCATCGACCATTCTGATGCAATAATGCGGTATTTCCTCTTTCTTGGCTCATTAGCCATTGAACTTTCTGAAGAGCAGTGTAAAGTTTTTAGTGAATTATAAAATTCCCAAACATAGCTGTCAAATGACGGTAGTCTACTTTAAGGTACGATGATACATGCACGAAAATGCCGTTAAATTAATTGTATTCAACATATAGGCAAAGTATAATCCACCAAACCCATTGTCATCCTTCTACGGACAAAAGGCATTCACTAGAACAATACTACGACGTTGTTCTTTGGGATTTGAGATTACTATCACAAAATCTAATAAAAATAACAAATTGTATTTCAATCGAAATGTTAGGCATAAGGAAGCTTACAGACTGTCAAACGTATTTCCATCCGGTTTTGGTATTTCGGCCTAAAGCTTAGTAATTTTCAAAATGAAAGAAAAAAGCAACTTCAATTATGGGTTTATTCAAATACTATTATATAATCTAGAAAAGATGATGATATGATCCGTACAACATTTGTAAAACCTAAATCAATAATAGTTCATTATATTCATATTTGAATGATAAGGACATATTGACATATTGCGGATGGTTGGATTAATAAGGTATGTTAGTTCATTTCTCTATATAAAAGCAAAGCGTCGGATTGAAAACAAGGCTGTCTATAAAATATTATTTTAATATTATAATCAATAATATTATTTGAATACTATCCACGTTTCTAGAGAATTATACTTACTCAACATGTTTGAATTTCTGTTTATCGAGGAAAAAGCACTGTATACAATTTTTTACTCTCGCTTTCAATATTGGGATTTTTTCTATCCCGACATCGTATGTATCGGGATTTGAGATATATCTCATCCAAAACCAGGATGTTCTTGACAAAATCGGGATAGTTGGACATTTTGAGCTTAATACCGTCATATTCATTATTTGGTTTGCTAGTGAAATATAGCCAAATGTAAAGCCATTTAAGAAATTTCTGCAGTCCATCTAAAACAGTAAATTTTAATTATTAGCATACGCTACTGGTAATTGTTTATAAAACTTCTCAATACTGTTTACACAAACTATAACAACTAGTAACACTGTTTGGAAAACTACAAGTTTGAATTTACATTAAATCGAAACACTACATTAAATTTTTGAGAGAATTCCATTCATCAGGTAGTGAGTAAAACATGGTTCCATCTGCACTCTCTTAGCTGTTTTTCCAAAAGATTAGGTTAACAACCTTAAAATTATTGTGAATTCCATTAACATATATAAATTTGTAAGATGTGAAATTCAAGTTCTTACAAACCCTGACAATTGGTGTATGCAACAAACTAAAATTGGAGTGCAAGTTTCTCTGTTCAAATTTTTCAACATCGCTTTAATGTATTTTGTCAATGGGTCAGAACATGCTGGAAAGTATATTTTCAATAACCCTTAGAGCTATTACTGTCCATGCTTTATAGTGTGATATAATACAATCACGAAATGAGCTTAATATAATTGGGATTACATTGAAACATTTTCAGAAATATTTTTTAAATAATGTGTGTAATATATGCATACAAAAATATTTCTCGGCTTGTGCCATAGGATAAAGCACATTGCACTTATATTTTGCGCGTTGCATTGAGTGATTTTTAAAACAAAATAGAGGCTACATTTAAGCCTATCTCAACAGAGGGAGGAGGTGCTGATGAATCACCCCCTGGAGAAATAATGTTATATCTCTAAAATTTGAAAGAAACTTAATCCTGATATTTTTACTTTTTTTAAGATATTGCTTAAAAATAGTAAACATACTTCTATTACTTTTCTAGTTATTCACTTACTATTCTAAAAAAGTTAAACTTTTATTGCGATCTTCATCGATAAATTCGCTCCAGAACGCAAGTCAGGATGACATCGAATCGTTACTTTCTCCATCTCTGGTTTATCATTACCCACTACACTGCCAAATATTAGCATATTGTGGTCTTGGAATATATTGTTCCAATGTTTTATCATTACAGTCAAATTTGTTTACGTCAGCGCTTTTTATGACGTACGAGCGTCAGAATATCATTTTTTTGGTATCTTAGTATTCATTAATGTAAGCTATAGTCCTGGCAAGTTTCTCTGCTTGGCGATGAATAGAATTGATTTTATGAGGGGCTGTTGGAGAAACCTACGCTATTAAACTTGAAAAATTACCGGACTGAGACAGGGTAAAAAAATCAAGTCCATAAATTGCCTAGGCATTATTATAATAAGGACTTATATTGAACTTATTACATTTTTATACTTAAGTGGAATGTTGCACTTAATTCTCTCATTTTCAATATAAATTATTTTCTAAACGCTTATATATATATATACATGTATATACAGTACATAGGCATCGGGTTTGTGTCCAATAACTTTTTTTTATCAAACAAAGAACTTAGTCAATCCTCAAAGATCTCCTCATTAAATGTGCGGCGCCTTAATAAATAGAAATAAGTTGCTACAAATTTTCATTACATAATAATACTTCAATATGGATAATTTACAAAGAAATTGGCAAGAATCACAAATTTAAGACAAAAATCAATATTTTAAAATTTCATTATCTCGAGAGACCTGTAAATGACATTGAATCAAAAATTTTGCAACAATCAATTTTCGCCGAGAGGAGTAACAATATGGCTTTGCTCATTATATATATATATATATATATATATATATATGGTCATGTG
>CABFPE010000093.1:1628422-1641573 GCA_900660155.1 Hofstenia miamia
CTAATATAATAGCTTTTATTTCGTGTTAGATCTTCTACTCCATTAGAAATACATAAGCGTTTTTCAATGTATTTTATATATAAATATATATATATATATATATATATATATATACACAATGTATGTTTTACATATATTGGCTATATGTTTATGCAGCCGTCAAGAACTATGGGAAGCGGTCATAGCGTTGATTGATTTTCTCAATGAATAGTACTCGAAACCTCTTTGAATGTTAGAGACCCAAAAACGCAAAAATCATTGTACTTGTAAGCATTAGGGGCTACATTTTGGGTTATATGCAATTCTTTAAAACACACTTAATTTTCAAGGAAACTAACAAACAGCCAAATTATCCTGGTATATATAGTATTAATTGTAATTATAATAATAACAATAAAGAAAAGACTTATTGCGGTATCAATCACGATAAAAAGGAATGTTACAAAACAAACAGTAGTAATATTCAGTTTTGGAGGAGATCAGATACAGTATTTGTATTCAAAAGCAGTAAATGTTTTTTGTTTTCAAAAAATCAGGATTTTGTAGATATACATTATTAATATAGATTTATATTTAGTTTAATTTTCAATTACATAGTAAACTGGAAAACAAGAAAAAAATATATATAAATGTATTCCAACTTTTACATCATATTTTTTGAATAACCATTTTTCCAACTTCCATCAATCATGAATGAAAATATTAGAATAATATTTGAGCTGAAGTAGTGTTGGCTGAGGATCGCAACAATATTTTATTCAATAAATATGTTGATAATTATGCCATTCTAAAATACTTCCTCTATCTTAAGTCAATATGTTCAGTAAGCACCCATAAAGTATATATATATATATATATATATTATATGTTTTCATGTTATATACGGCTGAAGTTCATATTTTTTTCTATAAAATACTTAAATTTTTATTCCTTCCAGTAACACAAAAACTGTAAAAAAAATTGAATAAATATGCCCATATATATATATATATATATTTACTCCATTATATATATAATATATGTTTCCATGTTATATACGGATGAAATTAATATTTTTTCTACAAAATATTTAAATTTTTATTCTTTCCAGTAACACAAAACTTGTAAAAAAAATTTCAAAAGCATGCCATTGAACTAAAAAATCTGTGTGGTATTTGAAATTGAAATATGAATAAAAATGGTTTTCTGAAAGGATTTATACTTGTATCATAGTTATTAAGAATCCTAATTTTAGATATTGATGAATATTCAACATTCAAATGGTAAGATTTTCTAATTATTGAGTATTCATCCATAAGCCATTAAAATGAATTTCAAGTGCAGGTTTCCATAATGACCTAGATAATAGTATTCTTGAGAATATTTATATTATATCAATTATAGATAGACCACCAAATTACTTCAATTCATTGTCCACCATTAAATTATCTCCTCGTCAAACGCGTAATTTTAAGGAGTCATTCTTTTAAAATCATTGATGTCGATTCTGTCATATTAAGGAATATCGCTCCCATTGAATGGAGAATATTTTTCGCGGTACTGTTAGCGTGCGTCGATGTGGGGCTAATTCAGCATTTGTCTAAGTGATAGCAAATTCCTCTGTCAATTTATTGTCTTTTGAATTAGAAATTGATTTGTAGCTTTGGCGGAATCTCAATTAAGAGAGATAATATTTTACTATCACATTGAACAAAAATACTTTAAAAGCTAAAATATCTCTAGGATGTATTGGATTTTAGATGTACAGCATATAAAAGCTTAATCATTTGGAGTTGTAGTTCGTGTTGGAAGTTCTGATCCTAATGATGATTCGTCCTTGAAAATTTGAGTTGCTATGTTTGTTTGACACGATATTTGTAAAGCGACTTATTTCAATTCATCCCCAAAAATTTTAAGAAATTATTTAGTAGTAAAAAATACTCTAAAATTTGTTTTTTCTAGGAAATCTAATTGAAAATATGTATACTTTCAAAAGATTTTCATTATTGTTTCTAATAAGTCTTCAATAGCTTTATTCTTTGCTTATGTAATGATAGTACATTTGCAGTAATAATAATAATAAAAATAATAATAATAATAATATTAATAATAATAATAATAATAATAATATTAAAAATAATATTAGGAGTCAAAGCGAACATATTGCTGCAATTGCAAATAAAAGATATAAACTGTAATATAAATGTCAGTGGCTGTCTAGCCTATTAAAAATAAATGTCGCAATTTTTTTCTGTATTTCTTTTAATTATGTTAATTTTTATTTCATGATCTAGGTTATTCTATATCGTAGTTGCTGTGTGGTGAAGACTATTACAGTTTTTATCTAAACATAAAAATGTTTAAAGACGTTCATTTAATTCAACATATGGTTTTAAAAATGAAATTGAAATTTGAGTTTATTTAGTATTGACAACATATGCATTTAATTTTTTCAATAAGAAAAAACTATTTTGTATTTTAATCTTAGGCAATAAAAGTTTTTCGAAATTTAAGTCATTGTCAATTTCAACATCTAAATATTTGATAGATTCGCTTTGTTTTATTGGTACCTGATTTATTTTAAGTTTTATGGTTTTTGTGAAACTTCTGAATGTCCTTCGTCAAGAACATTATAATCTGTGTTTTTTAATATTTACTTTCAATTGGTTTACTTAAGAAATACGTTTTTAAATTTTCCATGCTCCTTTGGAGAGTTTAACTTGGTTTAAAAGTATTTATATCAATAATTATAAGACATGAATCTTCTGCATATTGATAAATTTTACTGTTTTTTGCCTGTTGATTCACATCATTCACGTAGACAGGCAATGGGATGAGACCGAGAACTGAGCCCTGAGGAAAATTGTGGTCAATTATAATATATTATGTTTTTTAACCATTAAGTAATAATAAGAACCAAAACAATATATTTGATAAAAAGTTACAGCTTTAGAATTACAAACTATGCGAGCTCAGTGTAAGAAGTTGGTAAATGTGCTTAGAATGCTAGTGTCTTCTATTATTTTATGTCAATCCAAAATAATATTAATAATAATAACATTAGATTTACAGAAACAATTTTTCAATGTATGTTTAACTATATTTGAACTGCCATGTAGAGATCAGCCTGAAAATTTAATGGGATTTAATTATCTTTGTCTCAATTTAATAGAACTGCTACTAAATAGACAGGGAGACAGTCAAAGCAGTGCCACCTTGGCGGAGGTAAGTTAATTATGAAGAAAAGTTTTGAAATCCTTGCAGTTTATAAGAAATTTATTTTTATTTTTATCGTTGTCTATAAGAAATTGCGTCTTTGGTGGGAAATGTAATTCATCTACAATGTCGTAAGTTTTTAATGATATTATAATTTAATTTCAGTTAAGGAATGATGCTAATTTAGGTAATTGTTTCATTTTCTTTCTTAAATTGAATTAAAATTACTGGGAAATTGTCTAGAGTCCTTGCTCTATAAATATCAATACAAAATGCTTACGTTATTTGCTACCATAACCGATCAATTACCTGTCATTTCATTTCTAAACTATTTCAAGAATAATACGGCTTAAAGTAATTTTTGATTATTGCAGTAATAAAAACGTTGTTGTTTTTATGTCTGCATGATTTCTAGTTTCTTTGGTAGAAACACCAATAAACCTAAGCAAATGTTATCACTAAGAGCTCGAAAGAGCCAATTGCTCCTCTTAACAGATAAAAGTTAAGGTAGTTGAAGATATTCACGATTAAGCATAACAGTAAGAATATTGCCTTAAGTCGTACTAACAGGAAATTTTTTAACTTATCCAAAAAACATTAACTCTCCTTGAATTTTGTGGGTTAACTTTCTTCAATGATTGTGCAAAAGCAGTTTATACAAAAAAGTTTAGGCTAAATTTAATCAAGTTTTGTCATTTGCCGCCATCTTGTACATGTTAATTCCTGTAACAGTATTATTAAATACACAAATCACACAACACGTGTTTATTTTGACACGTACTTAACGATGAAACCTGAAAATGTTAGTGCTCCTACGTTTTCTAAAACCAAGGAGCATGAAATATGTAGAAAAAAACGATTGAAGGAAAAAATGTAACTATCCATATTTTTGGAATTAAATCAATAATTGATATATATATATATATATATGTTTGCTTATGATCTAAATATTTTATTATGTTGTGTTGCAAGCGATACGCACTTGTTGCAGTCCGATATTGCCCGTCTGGAGAGATGGTGGCTGTCGCAGTGCAATGTCTTGGTAATTAGTGGTGCTGACAAAAAAATCTTGATTAACTATGCTACTATTCCAACTATTGGATCCTTGTTGGATTAACGGGTTCAGATGTACTCGAGTATGGTGATGATTTACTCAACATGTTTCAAACGTCATCTTTCCGTGGAATCAGAAAATTTGTTATTCCCCGTATTCGACTATGAAAATAATAAATTTCAACTTTTCCTGGCAATGTTTCATCAAAACTTCTCTGAGACTACCCTCTGCACCTTGAAGATGTTCTGTGATTTCGATTTCTGTCGTAACAACATTTATTTATAAATTTGTAGCTGGGAGTAATTCTTCAACTTTGTTGAAATCCTTTATAATAATACTAATAATAATAATAATAATTATAATTATAATTTCTTTACTTGGCGTTACCATCACAAGTAACTTAAAGTGGCATAATCATGTAATAACATTGCCATGGCAGCATCTCGACGACTTTTCATTTTAAAGCCTTTAAATATGGTAAAAACAGCAGAAAGCTATATATTAGTTAATGATTTCCTCACTTGTTTCATTGCTAACTTACCTCAACCATGACATTAATATAGTTATTTCGAGATGCAAGAGAAACTTTCGTGATTTACACCCTGTTCCAACACAAGTGTGTTTCGTAGGCGCGCAAATGATGAATTAAATGAAAGAGGAGACCACTCTATATCCACTGGTGTTAACATACTGTAAATAGCTTCATTAGTTTGCGAGTTATGAGAGCTTAAATTTTTTTAAGGAAACCATAAAATATTTAAAATATTCCAAGGCAACTTAAAGCAAAGTCTTGCCTTCTCATTTGCGGGGTAACGGATCCCAGATTAACCTCATATAATCAATTTACATAAAAGCATTTAACCCTATTCGAACTAGGCCCCTTATACCTCTTCAGGCATAAAGACGGAGGAGTTCCTCTTCATATCTAACTCTGCCTTGAATTATGATGTTAAAACGAAACTTTACACAATTACCGCAAAACATCCATTTCACTTTCTCTCAAATATACAGAGGATTCTACGTTCGTTAAAGCAATTTGAACAGAAATGGATCTATTAGAATGTTTTGAAGAATGTAATAATATTGCCGAATATGCAAAGTCTTTAGATATGCTACTCAATCCAAGAAATTTTGTTAGTTGAGCATAGATTTCCCACGTTCCAGATCGGATACGTACTATATGACGTTCCTATTATAAGAGTAAATAAAGTAAATATCCCTATGGTACAATTTATCCTGTAAAGTATTTCAAAAGCCCTATAAAAAAACTAATTATGAAGGGATATACTAGATTATATGCATTGCGGAAATTTAGGTTTTGAGGTCTTCCAGAAATGTAATAATAATAATAATAATCAATGACTTTATTTAGCCGCTGAAGGCATACACAACAAAAAAATAAATAAAAACAAGTCAAGTTTTACGGCAGCGAGGACAGTCACAGGAGATGAAATAGGAGCAAATGGAAGAGTAGGCTAAGTTGGAGAAGGGCTCAGCAAAGAGAAAAGCCATCTATGTGTCTAAAAGTATTTGTAAATAGTTTTATTTTACATGTATTGGAACAACTAACACCTGTATGGCACTTCGCTGTTGCAAATCGCCAAAAAGTGGGGCCTTGAAAATATCTGGAGAGGATCACACCCTAATTGTTTTTAAACAACCCCCTCAAATTAACTGTTTGGAGGAAAACTAATGCTATGCGAACGTTTTTTGAAAAATGCTTTTTTTCTTTCCCTGGTTTGTAACCTAGTTCATGCTGTTTCCACATTCTCAAAAACTAAAAACAAATCTATGATTACAAGAGCAACTCGCTACAGAAACAGCTTTATTCTTGTGAATGAACAAATATAATTTCTCTTCCTCATAAATAAAACATTCTTCCTATCAACATCATCAATTTAGAATGTTCAGAAAAGTGATGTCATCATTATTTCTTATGATTGCATCATATCTAAAAATTTAGAAATTTTCTGGAATTAAATAAAAGATTGGTTTTAGTCGTTGGAAATTATACAATTAAAAATTTTATACATCATTTTCTTGTTAGCATTGCTTACTTTTTTCACACCAATAAATGTTACCAAGTTCTTGAAGATTATGCCCCAAGTTGAAAAAGAATATCATACATAAAATGTTCACCTGATCAAATTTAGGAAATATTACCAAGTATCACTAAGAATGTTGTAAAAACTTTTTAAGTAATTATCAGAAGTTTAATGAGGGGAGGAAAACTCCATGTCAAATAGGGTTAAGCAATTTCTTTACCATTGAATTTCAACATTAATTTTCAGATTAAAGCAACGATGAAACATGTATGCTTAATTACCAACTTAATGAACGCTTTGGAATAATTTGAGCATGATGTTCGTACATGTAATTTGTGAGGAAGGTCTTTTTGCTTTTACAGATGTAAAAATCAATCAAACTTGACCTAATTTTGTGCTTTATAGCAAATTGTTAGAATCCTTTCAATTTAATGTAGTTTTTAGTAAAATGTGCAGACGAACAATATTGGTTAAGCAATGAATTATGTAATTGTTGCGATGAATTATGTTCATTGTGACCTGGTGTGCATTTTTGGACAACATAGTAATACATTGACTACCTGCTTTATATGTATTCGATTTGGCCGATAAAAATGTTGATTAGATTCGAAATTTGAAAATATGCTTTATTGCGCATGCATCATTTAATCTGTATTATTTGATTAGTTGTTATTGAGAGCCTGATACAATTAATGTGAATAAATTATTCCGACATTAAAATTAATTATTTCTAAAGTAAAGAAATGTTGTCTAACAGTTGTCTCCAATGCTGTGTAATTGTGCTTTTCTGTTATGGTGAAAATTAGTTGCAAAACCAATTCCAGGGTTTGAAATTTATTAAAATACTAACTATGGATGGGCGGGTTTGTGTCAATCAAATAGTGCTTACAAGCCATCACAAGTTGAAAAATGTCTGCGTTAACTAGGGCTAACAAGCAAAATGCAAAGAGGTTAATCCGATTTCTTAATTCACAAGTAAATATTTTTATCCATTTGAATTTGTTTAAGAGCATATTACCTAGAGTCAGTTTTTGCAAATTTATTTATTGGCATTGATTTCAAGAAGAATGAGGAGCCCTTCGTTTAAATCTCTAACCTAAACGATCTTTGATAACATAATAATCTCTTGCTGGATCAACAACAACTGAAAAACTGCAAATGTTTTTATAAATTTAATGTCTTAGACATTTTTGACGTCAAACAGGTAAGATTTTTTTATCAACCTCAAACTCTGGTTTAATCGATAGGGGGGAACAACAAAAGGCTTGAGGGAATTTTATTTTGATTAAGGGGTTTTTCATAACTAGGAAATACTTAGAATTGAAAAAAATCCAGAAACTTCTTTTCCAACAAAATTACTATCTTTGTATTGTAATAAAAATAAAATCAAACACCATCTGGGATACATTCAACAAATTTGATATAGATAAATTATGTACTCATTTTTTAATTTGTAGCTGTAATCATTCACAGAAATTTTATAAATCAATATTTTTTTACATGATTGTATTTTTTTCTCTTTAGCACTATCAATATTATTTTATTCATTTTATTTATTTACTTATATATTTTATTTATTTTTTATTTTTTCATTTGTAATAATTTTCTTTGAAAATAAAGCCTTTTAAATTCCAACGATTTATTAAATCATCTACAAGCTACATACATCAATCAATAATGATTTAAAGCAGCAGTTATATTCAAGTTAAAGAACATTGAAGTTTTCTGAATACTGCCTTGTTGCACTTTTTTTATTTAAAAAATGAGTATCAATATAGTTTTATGCTAATACTATTATTCTTCAAAAGAAAACAAAAATATGTAACGTATAAATTGTAAATATATTGCTATGCATTTATGAAACACGAAAGTTATGTAAGTACTTCTTTGTAACTACTATTATTACTATTTGATTCCTAGATATTAAACAGCTACACATTTGCTTACAAAATACCAAATACGTCCTTTTAAATCTTATGAAATTGAATTAACATTTTTTCAGTCTAGGCTTTAACATCATATAGGAAAATCTATAAACCTACTGACAAATAAGAAATAACTATTTAATAAATACAACATCTTATTAATATTACTTAATTTATTATTTAATTTGAGATCTTAAAGCATATTTAAGAAACATGTGTTTTTATACATGAATATTTTAGTGATGATCAATTATTCAATTTTTACTAACAACTTTCTTATGAATTATTCCATAATTAGCATCAGCCTTCATCATCCTGTTATTTGCTCGCTTGGTTCGCATTTAATACAACTATTTATTGACCGGGTTTGATTCACTCCAACAATAAATTTAATATTATTCTGTAGGTAACATCAAAAAACATTATTTCTTTTCAAATCGTATGACTGGAACTTCAATGTTTTGTCAATTATTTTAATCCGATTTCATCTGTCAAACTTATTTTGTAATAATGTTAATAACTACTTTTTGATGCGATGCTTATATTGCCTTAATTCTAAAAAGTTTCCTAGTAGAAAATTTCTTAGTCAAACATTTCTAAACCAAAAATTTGTTTAAAAAACTCTCAATTTGAAGTATTACAAATATACAAATGTACATGTAGATTTGCCAATGAATTATTAAACATTGTCCTCCGAATCCCAAGTCATTTCTATTTCTTGCATTCCCTCAATTGAAAAACAATGTTTATTTAAGATTTTTGTAAAAAGCGCACATCTGTTCTTTTTATTCTCTCTGTTAAAATTGTTGACCAGCTTACTCATCTTGACAGTGATAAATTTCACAATGTGACATGAATTCAACGCTACTTTATTAAAATTTTTATATTTGCATTTTTTCTTACGTCAGGTTTGACGCAATTTTTTAAATTGTATACGGGAAACCCCATTGCAACTAATTATAACTTCTGTAATATAATTTAATAATCATCGTTTAATGTCTTTGCTTTTCAATACCAGAGCTATCAAACATATTAATAAAGTAGACCCACATATATTGCAATCCTTGCTAATTTTGTTATATTTTTAAATTTTGTTTATTTAAATTTTTTCTCTGAAATATTTATTTACCAATATCTATGTATATATATGTATATATGTGCATATGTATGTATATATATGTATATATATGTATATGTGGATACATATATATATGTAATGTGTGCGTAAAATTTGAAATTCCATAATTGGCATTGTTCTTCCAATCCCATTCTGTTCCATTTATCAATGATATCCCAATCATAAAACATTTGAAAAAAATTTCAAAAAGTTTTTAGAATAAATTTATACGATAAATATTCTACACAACTTCATTTCCTATGAATTATTTGTTATTTTAAACACTGTAAATCATATCTGATTGTGGTAAGCAGTATATTTTTGAATTCTTATATGTTTCCAAAATAATATGCTAGTGTTCTATTTCAGGGATTTCGTTTAGTTCCAGGCAAACCAATAAATCTGCAGCTATTTTATAATACACTGTGTCATTCTTACACGAAATTTATTGAACAGGTTCCAATTTCAATTTTAAAAGAAAGGTATTTGGCAGAACTTTCCATTGTAATACAAACAAGGAAAGATTTAAAATTCTAAATCATCGAATGTCCATTCTATTTACCATCTGACGTGTAATTCAAACAAGATGCTGGTCTTTCAAGATTAAATAACGTAAATATTGATTACGCCTGGTAATTTCAAATAAATTTTCTGTCAATAATATTTTATTACAAAACGCAAGATTTGTAGGTGGATCTTAATGATTGAGTTATTATGTTTACCGCAAATTCGTCTTTATACATCCTGAGGCAACGTTTAATATTTAAATTGCCTTTTAGACTTTTTTAAGTCATTCTGAAAGATGGAAGTTCAATAGTGTCGGAGTTTGAAAAAAGTTTGATTTCAAAAAAAAATTAACTGAGCTTTCCACAGAAGCACACTTGGTATATCAGACGTTGCAGAAATTTTTTCTTGTAGTATTTAAACATAGTTTTGTGTGGTCATTATAAATATTTAGGGAAAAATAAAAAAGTACTTTTAGCATATATGTTCAAAAGTGTGAAGTTTGCCTAAGTTCTATAAAGCGATGAATGAATTTGCTTAAAGGGATTTATAACGCTTCTCAGATGACATCAAATTTAAGAACATTGCCCTCTTCAGTATACCTAAATATTGACTGTTAAGAAATTGTCAATATTGGTTAACAAATGATGTAATATGACCATTACGCCAATTTTTAGTCTATTAAATTATTAAGAAATTATAAATTTTATGATCTAAGTGGAGTAAATAACCATAACAAAACACGTGTACAGTTGTACACATAATGACTGAAAAGGATATAAAATTCACTTGTGAAATTCCTATAAATATTTCATTTGAATGGATAGCATAGAAGGTTGCCCCTTCGGGAAATAGCATAAAGTCATTATTAGATCATTAATTCTACAAAGACTTATTAATGTTACAATAGTGACTAACAAGTATAATTTACTTATTAATGCTCTACCACAAAGCGATTGAACTTCTTTTTAACTTAATGGATAAAAAGAATACCTTAAAGCACCTGCACATATAATCTGACAAACAGAGTAGATACAATTCCTTCTCAGATACATCAGATGTTAAATATACGTGGGAATCGATCAAAGAACGTATGATCTTTGTAATTATGGATTTCCTTAACAACATTAATATTACGCATGCTGATATTTTTGACACCCTAAATATGTATTAGATACGATTTTTTATAAGTGTACAGTTTACTAATTGCAATTTGAAAATTGCAACAAATCGTTATGTTGATATGAAGCGCAACATAATACAAGAATAGGCCTAATTTGAACAGAAATCAATGTTCTTCATGATGGCTTCATATAAAATATGTTTTTAAAGTAGTTTTCTGAGCAATTGAGTTAAGTAGTGTTGAAAATAGAAATAGTTAATGTATCCTATGTAAAGAAAGGAATAGTGAAAAATCCGATTTTACATTAAGCTTGTACTTAGACTTCTGGATGTCGGTACAAAGAAAATGTTTAGAATTCAATTCAGTATTCTGCTGCATTATGAATTAATTAATTTTGTATTTTCATTATTCTCAGTTTTGAAGTGTTCGCAAGGCCGTGGGTTGAGCTTATTGAACACTTTGGTCAGACACCAATTACAGCTATTTATGACATTTCTTCGTTAAGAACATTGGATAGTAAATTCAAAAATTCTCGGAAAATGTATTTTTCTCACAAACTAAATTAAAAAAATTCAGCATTAATAGTAATAATAATGAATTTTAATTAAATCAGTAAAATAAAACTGATTAACAAAATGCAAAAATTGTAATTAATGACAATTAATAATTTAAGATGACGGTCAGGAGCGTTCTTAGACATTTTTCCTTTTTCATCACATAGAAAGTGCTCTGAATACAGATGTTTTTTGCACAATTCTGTATTAATACATAAAAATTCCCACTTTTATTTGAATATTGTGCCCTTCACAGATTGATATAGTAGAGTATTTACAATTCATTGTGTCTAAGGAAATGGTATTTCACTTGGAAGTTCAACATTTAGAAATCGCTAAAAATGAAGAGATTATGCATGCTTTCAATTAGTTATCTTTTCCGAGGAACATTTGACATAATTATGAAGATGATCTAAGTTATACTTGAAAACAGCATATCATTTATTAATATAATATGCATCTAGAACTAAGTTTTCCTAATCACAAAAGAGTTAGACTTCCCTAAGCCTTTGATTCTAATAAATTGCTTAACTTTACGAATGCGATTTTAAGTTAATATTTTTCAAAATCCTAAAGCCATGTTGTCTTGATCCACTTCTGAATAATTCTAAGAGTTGATTAATTAATCATTGTTTTGTATTCACTCAAAAATGTTGATATCACATGGTTATTTCAATCGGGAATTAAGCGAATCCTTCTACTGTGATGTTAAATGCATGGATAATAGTGGTTTCTTTTCCGTCGATTGATCACAATGTCTTTTTATGTTTTGTTAATCAAATTTGGTCTTAAGCCGTTAAGTCCCTATGAAAGAAATGACCGTGAGGCAAGATCCATGCAATCAATTAAAAAATTTCGTTCAGAATATTCGTGAAGGAATTCAAAATTTCATAAAAAATGATTGTAAAATGAATTATAAGGAATTGGCTCAAAGAAATCTGTCTTATATTAATATATACATTTATCAATTTTCATAGAGGTAGCACAGCTGGAGATATTTAAAGATTAGTGGATTATACATATATTGAATTTTTTTGAAGGCACTTTGAAAACGTATCATTTCTATGAATGCGAAGTGGTTGCATCGTGTAAAGGCAATTTATTTCCTCATGGACATAGATTGGTCGCCTAAACGCATTTTGTTGAAGTCAATGGAATAAATGTCTAAGCAAGTGAAATACCATTTATGAAAAGATTTCTATAAGTTATCAATGACAACTAAAATTTTAGTGCTTATTTAATGAACGAATGCATATATTTTTCAGATACATTTAAATTATTTTGTAAGACATACCTTTATTTCTAAGATTAATGAAATATACATACAAATATATATATATATATATATATATATATATATATATATATATATCCTCCTCAAAGAAAAAGCTGAGTGCGCTCCTGAACATAATTCAATAATAAATAGAAGGAACAACTATGCATTGTAGATGGAAATGTTATTTAGAATTAGCCATTTTATGGAAACAAAGATATTTTAGATATTATTTTTGAAGTTCGATATTAAGATATTCGAATAAATTGTTGTCTGAATCTAGATAATGAATGACATTTCCAAGCAGAAAAATTCTATGGAAATGTTTTAGAGCAGATTTATTTTTCCGAAATTTGAAGAT
>CABFPE010000093.1:1642573-1660824 GCA_900660155.1 Hofstenia miamia
ATATATATATATATATATATATAGATGCACACATATACATATATAAATATTTAAAAATTATCCTCTAAGGCCAAACATAACTACTTCTCTAGTAGGATATGCAAAACATCTCTACTGATGTTTGCGTTTGAAGTATTTCAACCGAAAATCGTTCAAATTTATTTTGCGCGTGGCTTCCAATATTAGAAAAATACAAGGGGTCAAGCTTCATTATTTTTATGAAGCTTTATAAATTTTTAAGTCCAAATCCGGCAGGCCAAATTTTAATAATTGTAAACAACTCCAGTTAATATTATTACTAGTTAGTTCTATTAAAAACTGAAACAAAATTACACAATCAAAAACAGAATAAGTCAATTTATAGCCAAGATTAATGAGAGACTTCAAAGAGGTATTAATTTAATTGCAATACAGTAGCCTACTAAAAAATTTTTTTTTACATTTTTAGATCTTTCTCAAAAACGAAGCAAATTATTATCAGATAATCCAAGAAATATTTTTTAAATTTTGGGCGTTAAACGGCCAGTTATTTTACCGACTTTTTATGAAGTTTCCAAAAGACTTCAGGCAGGTTCCATCTCTGAAAAGGGACCTATAGAAAATTTTTCATGTTTTTAGAAAATTGCGGTTAAACTTTCGTAAATTTACGTTTATCTTTGCGTGACATTTTGTCTATTGTGTGAAGTGTAAGTTGATTAGTTAAAACTAAAAAAACTTTCCCTGTCGTTGTTTTGTATTATATTGATGATTCACACTTCGATGCTGATTTAATTGACTCAAATTCCATTTTTTGACACTATAGGCCCCTTTTCCTATGCCCCCTCACACACACACATATATATATATATATATATATATATGTATATATACATATGTTAAAGTAAGATTGTGTATTTATGAATTTCAGTGAATTTGTGAAATAACTATTTTCCTTAAAAACTTCATAGAACAACCAAGTTTGAAGAGTTGGGGTTGTGGTTAGGGTTAGGCTTAGGGTTAGATTTAGTATTTTTCCAAAAAAATACATAAAGTATCTAGGTATTTTAATGTTTTTATGAAATCAGGTAAGTGAAATACCAATTTCGCAAGTTCACCAAAATTTAGGGATTTCACGAAATTCCCAGTTTCACAATCTTATATATATATTTTAAAAAATAAAGTCAACTTTGAAACTAAATGACGCCAGCCACTTTATCTAAAAAATGTTTTTAATTGATTATTAAGTCATTGAAATTGTAATGTTCTTTATGCATGACATTAAAGAAGTTCGGAATAACTCTTTCAAAATCACGATAACGTGAAATGCTTACTTTTATCTTCTTCAACTCCCCAGGCGCATGCATCTAGCCATAAATGATAGCATTTGAGCTGTTTTGTGAACTTGATTTGCGGTGAATAGAGATTCGTTGACACAATTACTTATCCCGTTGAAGTAATTTTAGTATGCAATTTATTAATTACTTCCGGTTGGGGAAAACGTGGAGCTCTTCCTCACTAATTGTTAGAATTGGTTTTGGAAACCTAATTATTTCAATCGTAGTCAATCGAAATTTTACGAAATGCTTAAATTTGCCAAATATCATTGTAAACACTAGTTATGTTACGAATGGACCGAAATTTTGCAATCATCTTAAATTCATTTTTATGAGATCCAAACACAACTTCTTAGTAAAATGACTTATATTTTGGAAGAGCTTGAGTACCTGTTTTAGATGTTAGCTAGGTCTTTAAATAAGTTAATCTGTCCTAATTTTTTCTGCATTGGAAACCGAAAAAGTGCGCAATTTGAAATATTATAAACATTATGCAACTACAAAGTAGGGAGTCGGAAATGAATACTCTTTACAATGGAATATTTTTAAAATGCAATTTATCATTGAAGGATGTATCATTTAAAGTATATAGAACATAATATATAGTTCATTATATTTCAACATCTCAGCTTATTCCTTCAATATAATGCTATTTATCTTATTCACTACCAACATCAAAACTATAGTGGTATCAAAAAAATTATAGACTAACCCATGTAAACAATTTTCTGAATTTTTAAAAAATATTCGCCTGTTGTTTCCTTTTCTGTTAATTATGTAACCTATGCTTTACTACATAATAAATAATGAGAAAAAAATATTCATAGAAGTGCTAAAATATAAACATTTTACATTTATTGAGCTTAGCAAATTATAGCACACCCTATATTTTGAAATCTAACCACGAGACATTTTACAAAATGGGTGTAAGTCGACAATAAAAACTTGTTATTTGACCTATGTCATTCTCCATTCGCTAATGAAAACAAAATTCACCTTTCATTAATCTTCTCCTTAAGAAAATTTTAACATGTAAATTTGAAAAGTTTTGCTATTATGTAAGTTATTCATCTCACATAATTTGCATTTAAATTACTATAAAATGCCTATTAATGTTATTGAATGAAGCTAAATACTTTTAAAATCAAGCTTACATTTTGGCATTTAATTGATAAATCATAAAATTTATAGATGGTTTAAATTATCTATCAAGTAATTAATTGTTTTTACAGTCTCTCTCTTACTATCTGAAACTATTTCTGTATACTAATAGTATTTCAATACTCATGTTTATCTTATCCCTTAAGCACTAAAATCAATTACTCTAATCAATTTACATACTTCTTGTGCACTATACAATATTGATGATTTTGGATTATGTGTCAGTTGTGATTCACACAAAGCTAAATATAAAACTTTCTTTATGGATTCAAATTTCCATTTCTGTCAAAAAATACAGTAAATATTTTAAGCAAGGTTTCTAATTAATAGATTTATTAGTGAAAGATAATGCAACATAATTACACTTTTCAAGCATTTTTTAAATCTTTGTAATATAAAAAAAATTAGTGTTTGCATACATTTTGTAAAAAGCACATTAAGAAAGATTCCACTATAATATATAAAAGAAACATTAAGGAAAATATAAACATATATTAATATTATTATTTATATTTCTGCAAAATTCCTTAAGGCTAATCAATTTGCAATAAAAACTTGCAGAATTTCAGAAGTCAGCTTAGTTTCAGAGATTTGTGAAACACATACAAACTCTGCTGTGCTATTTCTGATTAAACAAATTGCAGTCTGTCCTTCATCTATCATTACTTGCAATATTGACTGTTTGAAAGAAATGTTGGATATTCATAGGTCACAACAAACCCTGAAGCAAAATTATACTTCATTACCAATCTGAGTTGATAAATGCTTCAATCAAAATCAAAAACGCACATTCCTTATTCATTTAACAATTGAATTGTTTTACAGCATTGTTGAGCAAAAAGCTCAAGGTAAGAAATTGTAATTAAAACTTTTTTTCAGATTAATTTCCCAATTTTTAAACTACATTTTAGTAAAATTTGCTGAAATTTGAAATTCATTGAGTTAATTAACTCAATATGCATTGCTTAAATTATTTAGCAATTAGTATTTTTTCTTTCGTGATAGTGGACAGTAATACTGAACAATAGACCCCAGTACCAATTCATTACATAATTTATAAATAATTCATTTCCAAAAGTTTGGAAATGCTATATCTAGATCAAACAGTTATTTTATGCAATTTGTTGTTAAAACATATTCCAATTTGATATTCCTAAAGCTAATTGTTCTTCATATTTACTAAATAGCATATGGATTGCAAAATCTATGCATGTGGGAGTAAAATTGATAGTCTGTTGCTTCTAACTTAAGCAAACGTTAATCTTTAAAGCTATTTTGAATAATTCATTGATTTTAAAAATAGTCTTAGTTGTTAATATGCCTGCTTTTGCATCAGCAAATCATATATTATATATTATAAATTCATTTCCAAAAGATTTTTATCTTTACAAAAAGATCAAGGTCTCTGCTTTCTTAATATCAATTTTAAATAGGTGATCATTTAGTAAAAAAATATAGGGCATGGGATAAGCAGGCAAGAGACAATATGAATTTTGAGACCCAAGAAGGAAGATTCTACAAAGAACTAGATGTAAGGGAAAAGGCTGCAGATAGAGCCAGGAAGGACACAGTAAGGTTCTGGGAGAATATATGGGGAAGTGCGGGATCAGAGGTAGAGAGTGAGCAGATGCAGAATGAATTCAGGCAAGAAGAAGAAGTAATAACAACTGCAGTGGTGGAAAATTGTAGAAGGAAGGCAAACTTAGCAATGGCATGGATAGACTACAGGAAAGCATATGACAGCATATCACATAGGTGGGTATTGAGGACGCTAGAGGCCAATGGAGTTTCACAGAAATGGGTTGAGTTTCTGGAGAAAGAGATGGGAAAGTGGCAGACTGAGATAGACAAGCACAAGTTGTGGTTTAGGCGAGGCATATTCCAGGGAGACAGCTTAGCACCACTACTGTTTGTAGTTAACTTAATCCCTATCACAGAAAAGTTAAGGGAGACAGACATAGGGTATAAGTTGGAGAAAAATGTTAGAGCAGTGAGTCACCTGTTGTACATGGACGACCTGAAGGTGTATGCTAGTTCAAGGAAGATGTTGCAGAAGCAAGTGGAAGGCAAGCAAAGATTCAGAGTTAGATTTTAGATTAGAAAATGTGCAGCAGTTGCAATTACTAGAGGTAAGTGCGTGAATGGGGATGGTTTAAGAATGAGCAGTGGTGATATGATTGCAGAATTCAAAGAGGGGTATAAGTACTTAGGAGTAATAGAGGGGGACAGAGCAGATCATGAGGAAATGAAGATGAGGCTAAGAAAAGAATACAAGAGGAGAGTAAGAAAGGTTCTACAGAAGTCAGCATTGAATGGGCAGAATAGTATAAAAGCAATTATTACATGGGTGATACCAGTGTTGAAATATTCGGCAGGAATAGTTAGGTGGAACAAGAATGAACTTAGGAAGCTAGGCAAGGAGACAAGGAAGATACTTGCAGCAGAGAGGGCTTTCAATTTAAATGGAGATATTGATAGGTTGTACATGTCAAGGCATAAATGATTGAAAGGACTGCAAAGTGTGGAGGAAACTGTAGAAGCAAAAGCACTAGGACTAAAGGAATATGTAGAAGCACACCCTAGAGGGTCACTACTGGAGGTCACTAAGGAATTAAGGAAGATAAGAACTGAGAGTGAAGGAAAGACAGCATACCAAAGTAGGATGGAGTCAGAGAGACAAACACGGTATAGGCAGAAGGTGATGCATGGAAAATACTGGAGGAACGCAGAAAGGTGGGAAAGAGAAGAAAGCAACAAGTGGTTAAAGAAGGCAGGACTGAAAAGAAAAACAGAAGTACTGATAATGGCAGCACAGTAGCAATAAATAAGAATAAACTGGGTGAAGAAGCATATAGATAAAAGAATGGAAGTAAGTGATAAGCTTAGGCTATATAATAAAAGTGTGAGTCAGTAGATCATCTAATAGCAGGGTGTGAGAAGTTAGCTCAGTATGAGTATAAGGTCAGACATGACAAGGTAGAATGAATTGTACAGTGAAGCTTGATCAGGTAGCACAGGTTAGAAGCAGGAGATAAGTAGCACAAGCCACAGGGCGTCATAGAAAATGAGAAGGTGAAGATACTGTGGGACTCCAACATCCAGCCAAGCAACATAATAGAAGCATGGAGACCAGATATAGTAGTGGTAGAGAAAGAGAAAAGATTGGGAACAGTGATAGACATAGCAGTACCAAAGAACAGGAATGTAGAAAGAGAAGGAGAAAGAGAAGATAGACAGGTACAGGGAGTTGGCAGAGGAAATAGAAAGGCTGTGGAAGGTAAAGAAAGTGGAAGTAGTCCCAGTAGTAGTAGGAGCACTAGGAGCAGTAATTAAGAAGGATAAGAAATACCTGGAGGCGTTGGATTATCAAAGTGGGAAGGGCAGTAGCACAGAAGGCAGCATTGTTAGGAACAGTTAGGGTCCTGAGGAATGTTCTGAGACTTTCTGGGAACTGGGGAGTTCCCCAAGCTGAGAGGGATACCAGCATGAAGCTGTGAGAAGAAATGAAATAATAATAATAATAATAATAATAATAATATATATATATAAATAAATAAACAAATATATATATATATATATTATTTATATATTTAGGCCTATCAATCCTAAAGTTGAATAATAGACATTGTAAAAAAGATAAAAAGTAAATGCTAGTTACTTCTTGTACAAGATGAGGTGAGGCATCACGGTTTATGTTTCTGTGCATTCTAAGCCTGTAGTTTGGCAAAGATATTTCAGTTCCAAGTAGCTTGATATAGATAGTCTGAGTAATTGCAATTCTCTCTACTATGGCTTCAACTGGTTGGTGGAATTATCTAAGGAAAGAAACTAGCATTTCTTTGCAATTGGTGGGATGCAGATGTATTCTCAGATGCTCCATTCATGTAGGTTTTGAACAAGGAGGTCTGCTTGACTGGCTTGATCAGCTTTTACAACTTCCTAACTGTAGTATGATATATAAATTTGATATGGTTAGGATAACCTTTGAGAAGAATGTCAATGAAGACAAGGCCCCAGTTTTGTTTTATTGGGGGGCCCCAGCCAAAGTTGGTAACCAATCAGATAATGTCCCATTGAGAAGATTAACACGTTGATGGCGATTTCTAAGAAATTGAATTATCCAATTAATTGTATTAGGCCTAACACATGTATCACTAAGGCGGTAGGTTTGAAGAGATGGCCAATGTTTTGCGGGAGTTGAAAGCAAATATGCTAATGTATGTTTCCAAACTCTCAAGTTCTTTGAACCACTTATGTGTGACATTGAGAAGACCCTGTATTGTGGATCGTTTACCTATACCAACAAATTGTTTGGAATCAAGAATGTTTTCCGATAGCTCTTTCTCCAGAACGTTTTCTTCGATAATCTTGGACATTTTTTGTACTCAGCTACAGACAAACAATCAGACTTACTACCTGGGGTAGGCCAGACAACCTCAACCTTTAGCTTGCTTGAAAACTTATCATCCGGCAAATTTGCCAAGTTTGTTTCCAGACACAATGAGGAAAGTTGGGATTTATAACACACAAGTGCTTAGCTTGTTTTTATTATAGTTTAGAGTTCTTCAAAGACTTAGATTGCTGAAATCAACAGTGATTCTGTCGACTGATGTTTATTGATCTACTCATAACATTGCGCAATTTTTTAAATTCAACAGTATCACCTGTCTTGAGGACAGCTTGCCAATTATGGCTTTGCTAATACAGAGTTTGTCATTAGACCAACTGAAACATTTTCCCTTGAAAAACATTTAGAGAATAATTCATTGATGTACTGTGCAAAGCTTTTTCAGCGAAAACAAGGTGGACTCAGGGCCTTCTTTAACATTAAAGAAGGTCTGATGTAGCACAATAACTTAGGTTGTACTTCCAATCAACAGAACATGTATTTCTACAAAAGCAGTAATGACTGCCCAATTAGCCTTGATTCGGATTTCATGATAGTAGGAATATCAGGCGGCCTTGGATTAAGGCCAATGCATTTGTGGTGAAATCCTCCCCTGAGGGCAAAAGCAGACGAAAACGTTAAAGTTTGAATTCACTCGCAAAAATTTTTGAAGTCAAGGCATTCTAAATTGAGCTCCTGTGAAAATTCGAGGTTTAGGATTTGACAACAATTTCGAGAGTTAAATTTAATTAGTATATCATGTAATTCCGGCAAATTAATAATTTTGAGCATGCACTTTTACCATAAAATGGGAACATAGATTTATTACTCCAGTGGTCTGCAGCAGACGAAATGATCTCGTTTTGACAAGATGCGTAAGTCCTTCGGTGAATTCTCATTTTGACTTGATGTACAGGAAGGCATCACACGTACGTATGATGATCAGAGAATCCATTTCATCACTACTTCCACAGTTATCAAAACTAAATATTTATAAAATCTTGGTTATTGCGGTAGTGTTTGTTGCTCTGTTGGTATGAAATAACTTTAAGGCTTACAGAAGAAAGCATTTTATTGGATTTGTGATGTTGATGAAGAACATCTTATTCAGCTACAGACACTCAACATCCTTCTATTAAATCTTTATCTTGATATCTCCGACTTTAAATGTTGAGTAGGATTGTCAATAACAGATTCAATATAGATCATAGTTTCATGTCACTTACGAGCCAAAAAAAATATATGAATCTCTCAAATTTTGATTACCCAAGCTTCATCTAACTCATTCCAAGATGAATTTCTTCTATGGGATTCCAAGATCTGTTTATAGATTTTCTTCAACTGTGAACTTTTTTGAAACGATTGGGAAAATATCTCTTTTGATATAATTCGTCATTCTATCTAAATAACATTTGTATCTAGAAACTTTATTGCCTCTTCAATACCTGTGCTGTTTTGTCCCAAAGCATTGTAAACTTGTGATGGGATCTACATCCCCTCAGTCTTGTACTGCAGTCTTAATAAATAGATGGAAATATTATATTATGATTTTTAGATATCAAATCCTTTTTTTCTTGATATTAACGTCAAGTTCTATTTGATACTCAGGATCCTTAGCATGAACATTTTGTTCTGTGTTTTTAAAATACGTGACATATACAGTAGTACAATAACCAAGTAAATTGGATAATAGTGAGAATGTGATGGCGCAAATCTACTTTGTAATGATGCATGATGTCATAATCAATTAGCTTCAAAGGCTTATCCTTGCAAAGTTATGTTTCTCAAATAATTGGATCACTGCAAATTTGATTTGTCTTTAATTAGTTGTACAAACTTGGTAGAAAGGAATTTCTTTGTTGGCTATAAGGTCATGCACTTTGCAACATAGAAAATGTGGAGTAAATAGCACTTTGGGCCTTGTCATCACTAAAGGGGTGTCCCAGATAAAATGAAACGGTTTCCCACATTTTGTAGCTTTATATTGTTTTAAGTTATTTTATATAATTATATAAAGTAGGAATTGCTTTTCAAAGGTTTTCAGAAATATGTATTTAGTTGATATAGAATTTTTTGAGAATTAAATTGGTGTTTTAATGAATGGAATTTTAATTTGGAAATTCTGCTAACAAGATATGGAAATTTTTGATGGAAAAGCATTAGAAATGATATTTTTTGTGACTTAGGGATTCATGAACAGCAAAATTCGCTAATTTTGAATTAGCTCTTACAATTTAAAGTCGTACATAGAAATAAACTTCTGACAGTCTAAATATAAACTTCATGTGCTTAAGCACAACTTTGATTAATTTTACTTTTATTGAGGAAATATATGTTTATTTTTAAGTTAAAATGATTTATTTCGCAATTTTTTTGTTTTACGCGTATTCATTTATGTTAAAATTTATCGTCAAACTTTTCATCATGCAATTATATATATATATATATATATATATATATATACATATATATTTCATGATTCCTATAGCAGATACTATAAATTATTAATTTTGTATTGGAAGAGGCTCTAAACAGTGTTTGTAATTTTTTTGAAAAAAAATGCTCTCTGGCAGTTCATTTGATTGGCCTTATGTTCTGCCTAAAGAATATATTATGCGATGGACTTAGTTTCATATAGACATTCATAAATATTAGAAATCATTGATAAATTTAAGCTGGATTTGAAAACAGTATAAATTTTTAAAAAGAGCTGGATCTAGTTTGTTCCAGTTCCAATTGAGTAGCAGGAAGGCTACCCTGAGTTACCCATGCCTGCAGGAAATAGATAATCTATAGTTGATAAAGATGACAACGAGATGATAAGCTTTCTTAACAAAAGCACAAAATCGCAAACAGTGATAAGTGAAACTAGAAAAAGAAAATTTCAATGTATATGTACATGCATGCCTATTCTACAAGTATGCTTAAAATTTAAAACTTAGTACTTTTTTGACAACTCTGTGATAAAAATTTTTCAGTACTTAATTGAAATTGATTCGTCTACATTTAACACTTTTAAGTTGTTGAAAAATGATCGCGACCGTAAATGAAAACTAATTGTATTCATTTCAAGAAATAACTAAATATAGGTCGTCTTTTAATAAAGCAATCCTTACTTGATTTATCATATATAAAAAATGAGACCACTGTTTTGGATGAGCAAATATTTTTAAATATCAAATATTTTGAGAATAGAATGTTTCAAATACCTATTATCACTATGCAAAGGAATTTTCATTTTGAAAATATTTATCCCAAAAATCTCAAATTAACACTAACTACATTACCTATAATTAGAATTAATATAGGTATAACATATTATATATATATATATATATATATATATATATATATATATATATATATATATATATATATACCAAATATAATGTGTAATGTAAATTAGTTTATTCAATACGCCGAAATAAATGAACTATGAAAATTTAACAATTTTCTATTCTCATTATATGTGGCATGCTACATGACCTATATTTTGAAATAATATGTACCTTTTTACTTAGACATTGAAAAAGTAGGTTATCACATTTTACGGAAGCTGATTAAATCTAATGCAACTAAACATTGCGAACACAACATTCGAAATTCACAAAAACACTTGCTGTTATCTTATTTTTTTTGTAAATTCACTCACTATATTTTTATATTTCTTCAATATTTTGTAATATAATAACAATGGATTTCAAAACAATAAACGAAATACATGTCTTGTTTAAAAAACTAGAAACTGTATAATTGTTAAAAACTTTTAAAATGATATACTTGTAGAAATTTCTGCAATTATTTTGCAGGTACGTTGATTCTACCAGATGCAAACAGAAACTTTTGAAGAATAACTGTTTGAATACGATTTTTAGTATCCATGATAGATTTTTGTTTTTGCATTTCAGAAATGCTATGTTGTTCTGTTATCTATTTGTATTTTTAAGCATTATTTATTTAATGAACTTTGCTATTTTTTAAATTTTTTCCTAATATCATTAACATATCGATTCTTAGTTAAAAACATAGGAATAAGGGCTGCGTTTATTCCAGTTAAAAAACCTTCCATTCTCATATTTATTAATAAAAAATTTATTGAACTTTCCATAAGGTTTTCATAATTTCTAAAGCGAAAAGACAAAGTAGTTGATAGAAGAGTTGTCAAAGCCTAACATAAACATTGTCAGGATATTTGCATTAAGAATGAGTCTTCAGTAATGCATCATGAACGAATTGATGAATTCGTCTGCTATTGCTGCAAATAGAATAGATATATCGCATTTCAATTGCTACTCAATCCGAGAAACCATCTTCTGACACTTACTTAAAGTGAATTATGCAACGCTATTTTCTTTATTATACTTTGCAAATTCTACAAATGCATATTCATTTACAGAAAATATATTATTACCCACGATCACTGTGACAAAAAATTGTTTGTCACAAAATATGCATTAGTTATTAAGTTCAATTTTTTTGGCTTTGGAAAATCCCAAAAATAGGCTTACTTCCTATGTTTCCAATTTAACTAAAATAAACAGTTCTCATTAGAATTTTTTTTCATGTCTTTTGCCAGGATAAGCTAATGTCATTTATATTTACGTTGATTAATTGCCCCCAGCGATAAGCTATCAAGTAATGTTAATATGAAATAACTATGTGAATTCAAAGATATAATTATTCACACTTACTAGTTTAATCAATGAGTAAACATAAACTTATTATTCAACACATAAAGTTAATTCTTGCTTAATTTGTATTTACAGGACATTCATTTTTTCCATCGGCCAATTGTTCGGTCTTTTGGAAAAAAATCTGAATAATGTTTATGTTCAATAATTTGGAGTTTCTCAATAATATGTTCAACATAGTACATCACAAAAATTTGCGCTTATGTAATTTACGGAATTATTTGTTCTTAAGGTTTATTGAAATTGGAGCAAATACGTTTAAATATAAACTAAAAATTATTAATTGTGGTGCAGTGTGAAAAAACTGCAGCTGAGAACGAGGTCTTACAGTCTTCAAGGAATCAAGGTCTTTAAAGGTATTCGAGAAAGACTTTTTATTTTGAAAAATGAATGTAAGAAGTCAGGTTTTGTGCTTAGGAATGATATTGAATTTAGAGTTGCCTGTTAATTTAGAAAAAGTAAATATATTTGGGCGTATTTTTTTAGTTCATCTAAATTTTTATTATATTTTATGTTTTTACTTTTTTGTTGTTGTATTGATTGATATACAACTAAATGCAGATATTGATTTTAGTTTTCTCCTTTTAGTTAGTTTTTTACGATGAATCAGTATCAAGCATTTAATTTATATGGATTTGTTGACGTAACAGGCACATGTAAATGTAAAGCAATTAGCTGTTCATATCACAATACTTAGCAAGATTTTTAGCAAGCGTTTTAAATTCTATTAACTTTTATAGTAAGGAAAGTGATTAAGGAAATGAGAGCATTGATTGGCAATAAACTCAACAATGCTGTTAGGAAAAATTTTAAATGCTTTACAAGTACAGCGCAGCCTTGGGGAATGTTTTGAAACTAAAGCTTACTTACGCGGTGGAAATCCGTGTTAATGTAAATTGCCGGAGCTGTTAGAACAAAGACAAAAGCACTTTCAAAGGAAGAATCTGGTTCTTTGATTTTAATTGCATTATCTCTAAGTTATTGTTGCTGCAACAATGCATGGATGTCCGCACTCGAAGCTACGTTAACAATTAATTATTTACTATAACTTCCAACTTATATGCATTTGGTGATGAAGTAAGTATTTACTGTAGAACGTTTACAAAAAATAGAAATGGGTTCGGGTGAAATCAGGCCGAGTAATTACACACAAGCTAACCCTTTCAATATATATTAAATATCCGAATTCTGAATCTAGTATTCAAAATTAAGGGTATCTGAAAAATTCATAAATTCATTAGTTGCTAGAAAAAGTGAGTTTTCGCATATTTCACGATGAGGTTATTCTATTCGTATTTTCATCATATTTGTCCAGAACAAACCTTACATCATTTAAACTGTTGAATGTATTTAGAATAAGGTGTTCCAAAGCTTACTTCTATTAACTAAGCCTAGGATTTTATAGTTAAAATTTTTTTAATTTCTTAGAATTCATTCTTAAAATATCAAACATAATCTTCTGGATTATCTTAATTTTTACAGTAATAATATGAAAGCAATACCACTGTCGAAAAACAGTATCATACATAAAATTAGTAGATATTTTTTAGGGATTATGACCTCTAATATATACATATATATATATATATGTATATATATATATATTTATTTATCACTTGATCTCTAACTCATCATTATATAGAATGCTTTGACATATAAATCTAAATCACATATTGCTACTTAGGCCCTGTCTATATTATGCATTTAGAAATACATCGATTCCCAAATTTATTACTTACATTGAAATAATCATTTTCTTTAATAAATATATGTTCTATAAAGAGAATTGAAATTCGTTTTAAATTGAACTAAGTCGAACGATACAATAGCATTCTCTCCCTGCTTCAGATTCATTTATGAAAAAATGCTAATTCAATAAATTTGACAAAATTAAAAGCATTTTCCTGTGCATTATCTAAATGTCATGCATTGTTTGACATGCAATTCAAATTTGCTTTATTAATATTTATAGTATTCTATTTATATGATGTCTTTCCCATAATGATGGCACACTGACGTGTTTTCCATTAATGAGATCAAGTCAGAAGTATCTTGTTTTCCCAGCATATCGTTATTTTCAAGTTGTCACCAGTCAACTACAAAATTCTGAATTAATCTGTCGTTACAAATTGATTTTGAAATATGCATTAAGAATTCTGCAAAATGCATACATCATATGGTGTCTAAACAGGGTTCATATTACAATGAAGCATTGATGGAATAGAAAGACAGACACGTTCTCAGATATGCACCAAAAGTTACTCATTGGTTTCCTCCAAATACTGTTGAAAGATTTAATATCTTAATAATACAATATATGAACAAATTTAAGATATATAACATGTTTTTAATTTTAAGATCGTAATTATTCCATTTTTATGAGTGGTGTAGTAAAAGGTGTACATTGAAAAACTTTCACCAATTTTAAGAGGAAAGAAAATACACTTGACTGGTTTTTCCAAAAGCTTGCAATGTCTGCATTGAGTGTAAAATGCAAATTTTACTACTAGAACATGGAAAGCATTCAAATGAATCATGGTCAACAGCAAATCCGTTGTTGAGGTAACTCGATTTCTTCTTAGAAATGCAGAATTTTAGCATGTTATAAACTTCATGGTCACCACTAAAATATTTTACAGTAACAATTATCAATTATTTTTTAAAGATTGTAAATCTAGATTTTAATTGACCTCGACACAATTCTGCTTTTCTTATTATAATAGAAGAAATATAAGTTGTTTCATTATTTGCATAGAAAAATGTTGATTTTTTAGCTATGTTTTTCTTATTGTTAGGTGATAATTGAGTAAATATAAAGTTGAAGTAAACCTAAAACACAAAGTAGTTATATTTCCATTTAATATCAACATAGATTTCATGTGTCGCAAAATGACAAAAGCCTATTCAGGAATTGACATAAATTACCAACATAAAATTTCTAAATAGCTTTTTATACTAATTCGTATGTAGTAATATTTCAAGAAAAGAAGTATTGTTTACTGATTTTGAAAATACATGCATGTACATGTTAAATGATAAAATTGTATTAGAGAAATATAAATTGTGTAGTATTGCATAGACGATTTCACAAAGACCAGAGTTTTAAATGGGTTGGCCAACCGCTAGTTGGGTCAGACTTGTCAACGAGCCGAGCCGAGTTTGAGTAGTGCATTGGATATATAACAATCCCAAAACGAGCCTTTATTTAGGCAAAGAAATTTATATTTCTGCTTTTTAATTTGTTTATGCAGATTTTTCTTATTTTTTCATTCAATAATCATATTTTAAAATGTTTATTAAATAATCTGAAGAGCTATGTAAGAAACTTTGAGAGAGCAATATTTTAAAAAATATATCGAGCTAAAATCAACCTCATTGAATGGCTCTATATGACGAGCAAGCAGAGCCGAGCCAACAATACTCAAAAGTAATACAAGCCGAGATTATAAATGTCGGCTCGTTGACAAGTCTGAGTTGAGTAATGGGGTTGGAAATTTGGAAATTAAAGTTTTAGACAATTTTATTCAAAAAACTAAATTCCAGCGTTCATGCATGCTGAGTTTTAAAATTTTTTGTGCAAAATTTTTCTTTCAGATAACGTTTTTGATCCATTCATCTCAGACTAGATTTTTAGCATTGCTTTGTTCCAATGGGGGATTCAAGATTATTTTTAGATGGGGCAGGACAAAGTAGGCAATCTATGATTCTACCATTTTGGTCATCTTAAATAACTTTCAAAACTTATAGCCTTTTATTGAAAACTTCAAGAACAGCAATAAGCATGTGATACTTGAGGTATTGTTTGCTTATTGTGTTTCTCAAATACGTTTTGAGGCCATTAAATGCAAAATTTAAAAGCACTGCTTGAGAACAGGTGATGTTAATAAATTTTTTTATTGTGAAAATGACAGTGTGGCTTGAATTGTTCTTTTAATAGTTCACATGTCTTCATAACAATTTTTTTGTTTTTGCAATAAAAAAGTAGTTCATTGGCACTCAAAAGAATTCGCTAATTACTCAGACATTTTGTTGAAATAAAGAAATTTTAAATATTTAAAATTCATTTCCCATCGCTAGTTAAAAATATAATATAGCTTTAATTAAGCAGCATCTATACTTCCTGTAACGAAGTGCTCAATGCTAAATTCACTTCTAGTCTTTACTAAAAATATAATAATTTAATATTTTAGAAATATATCATTTCATTGCACACCAGTCCTAAGGAAGCAATTTTCTGCAGAAAAACAGATGAAGGTAGTTATGAGGAAAGGTATTAGTCTCATTAATTCGCTGTCCTTGTACTCTTTTTCAAGTCAAGAACTACTTAGTTTTCCAAAATAGCGTTCACAAAAAATACGTAATATGATATTAACATCCTTTTACAGTCACATAATTTGTTTGTCTTGATTTGATATCCTAGAACGCTTTATGTTAGTTTTTTTAGGTATTATTGAATTGATATTTCTAAAATACTTTTGCAATAAATGAAAACTGAACCCAAAATCTAACTCTATTGGTCAGATGAATGACAAAACCTGTATTTAAGAACAGAAAAATTAGCATAAGTATTCATAAACACATGCTTTCAACGTTTATGAAATATATTTAGCAATAATATTATAATTTCCAAGAATGGGAGTAGATCTGAAAATTGCATTGCTTATATTTATAGGATTTAATTTTTTTTTGCAATTATCAAAGAAAAACGTTCTTTTATTTTTAAAATTTAAATCAATTTTAGGAGAACCTATGAATCTCATTTCCACTGTACAAAAACGATATTCAAATATTCGTAAGCCAAAAATAAGTTAAAATTGAATTGCAATTAACAGATAAAAAGGATATTTACTGCATCTACATTTTTTGCAAACTTACTAGCTTTTTAAAATTGATAAAATATATTTAAAAAGGTTTTTTCAGGTGTTATTAACAATCTGTTTAAATTCTGAAGCGCTCAAAAGGCTATTTATAAATGTATGAAATGCGGAAAACCACTTTAATGAATTTTTAAAATTTTTCATTATAAATGAGAAGCTTTCAAAAGGATAAAATCCGTTTTGTAATTTTAAGAGTAAATTGCAGTTATTTAAACACTTTGCCAAGTCAATAAAGCCGACAGACGTTTAAAAACTACTTAGATAGAGTTTTTAATGAGATTATTTCGTTATTAGTGTGTGCCAAGTAGTTGTCTAATTCAGATAATTGCTTTTTTTAAAAGAGAATAGTATATAAACATTTAGTTGTGTAAAAACCTTATCGGAATTCTTGAAAAATCGAGCAAATTTAAGCGAAAATATTAAGTAACTGTGTGCAAAGATGAAGAATATTGCTAAAAATCTAATTGAATTGCTTTTAATTCTGACATTTTGAAATTAAATTTTTTGATATTTCAAAAAAACAATTTTATTCTTATCTTTTTGTACTTTGAAATACTGGTATATCAGGGATACAAGTATTATTTAGCTTAAACAGATTAGATGTTAATTTTTTTTACTAGGAATAAAATATTGAGAACATTGTGTTTTTATTTATAACCGTGACATGTGGAAAGCCTCAAGGTTGTAAAATAATTGTAAATAACTTCCTACCAACATTGGGCAATGTAAAACTAAATACAATTAAGAATACTAATCGTTTTGGAGTTTTTGTAGTCATATTTTTAAAGAATTTCGTAATTTATGACTTGAAAAATCTATATGATCTTGTTTTTAGTAATTTCTGCTGTATTTAATGTCAAAAAAATAAATATCCAATGCTTCTGTTTCAATGTATTTTAGAATATAGTATGCTGTCACTATTTTGTACAGTATTACAAAAAAAACTATAAATAGTTGACATAAAGTATATTACTATGCCCTGAGATTAATTATTATTTAAACTTTAGTAATTATATAAGAAATTCATGTGTAATTCCTAACTAAAATTCACTATGAACCATTTCAATTCTAATTACTTGCAATATGAAAGGCTTATTTAGTATTACAGTGTATCTATTTAAGTACCATTTCAAACTTTGGACATTATCAAAATTCGACTGAATGAAGTGATATTCCTACTAATTAGTACGTGTCAGTTAATTTTAAGATGTAAAGGATAATCAATAAAATAACTAGATTTACTATATAATATCATATGATGAAGTTTATGTTCTGTCAAAGGAGAAAATGTACACAACGTCAGCATTATCTTTAAAGGAGGGACAGAAAAGATCTCTAATTATTGGGATTAAGTGAGAGTGATTGCTAACTATAAAATTACCGTAACATACGTAAACTTTAATGAATTGAAAACCTCTGGGATTTAAAATTCAATTACCTTTGAAAAACGTGCTTCTTTATCCACTCTACTGGCGTCAATGAAATCGCACATATTTCTGTTTTCAATTTTAAAATTGTTTTTCAAGTCTAATTGTCGCTGTAAATTTGAATACATGTTCATTTTAAAAAAGCGAAGATCCATGTAAAGATTTGTTAATAATAAATGGCAGAGTTGACTGTCAAATATTTGTATAGTATGAGAGTATATGTAATATTTCAACTTTATAAAATAAATCATATCAAATTTCAAATTGAATGCACATGATGAATTAATAATGGAATCAATTAAAAAATAAGAAGTCAATTGTATTTCAGATTGTTTGAACACTGATGTCATGAATGCATGAATGTATATATATATATATATATATATATATATATG
>CABFPE010000093.1:1675506-1714055 GCA_900660155.1 Hofstenia miamia
TATATATATATATATATATATATATCCGCCATCATAAATATGTGATTCGTTTGCGAAATTATTTATTCCGTATTTGAAACTAATCATATCTAATAATAATAACTAATTCATTATAGTCAAATTAAAAATAGCGATGAAATTATTTTAAGATGCGCAAATTTAAATTACAGAGCATAATGTGAACATTTCAATTTAATGACCTGCTTAATTGACATCTTTGTCTCCATGAAAATAAGGAATTAGCTACAGAAACCGGATGAAATGTTGGAATTCATCAATAAGTTCATTGAATCCAAACATATTTTCCTACATTATATTTCTGCCTTTGTAGGTCTTACATGAAAACTGTAATAAGAACATTAAATTTTTTAAGTTTATTTTGAAATATGGATTGGAGATTATTAATATACAAAAAAATTTGCAGCATTTTGGTTCTCGGTAAGATGAGATATCATTTTAAACAAAAACTCAAAATTTGACTCATAATCTTTGCACAAAGATTTGTTGTAGTTACTTTATTTAGTTAATTTTTTTTCCACTTAAAAGTCTTGAATATTTGCTCAAATAATTTTTTTCGAAATTTTTTCAGCTACTAGAATTATTTTGAGGTAAGTTTATTCAGTTGCCTAATTTAATAATAAATTTCAATTTATCATGTAAAAAAATACATCCAATTATTAATGAATTTAGCAAAAATTGAATTATTGCAGATTGATTTTTTTTGAAAAAAAAATCAATCGCTTAATTAGTAACTTTATTCAAATTCTAATCTCATTAGTCTGTTGGGGCATACAACCATTTTTAGATGTTCGTGACGTGTATTATTATCTAAACGAAGTTTTTATTGCTTTTATCAGCATGTATATTGCAAAACCTACAAAACTAAAAGCTGATTAGTTGTTGGATGCTGCATTTTGAGAAGTAGCATTACGTCAATAAATGCACTGCGTAGTAGAAATATCTGTCAACAACTATGACGTATTAATTTTAGACAAATGCTGGGAAGTGTAAACCTCATTCGGAAATAATTTTCTGCTAGCCATGTCGTCTACTGCAACAACAACACCACGTAAGGATTCAATTTTAAATGTTTAAATTTAATATGTCCAGGCTTCTTGTTCGAATGCAAATGTTGTGTACTAAAAATTTTAATTCTCCACTCTTAAACTAATGCGTCACAGCATAAGAATAAATTTTGAACAAATTTGTGTTTTTTCTTTTACAAAAAAGAAGTTAAAATTTTGCCTAGTTTTTGCATGCTCTAATTTTCCTTGAAGAGTCAATTATCCTATGTACAGTATGTATAAATAGCAATTTGCTTCAAAATGTCCTAACATATAAGCAAGTATTGCTTTTTACCCATTGCGAAATACAATGAATTTTATTCGATATAATCTATAATTATTGTATATATATATATATATATATATATATATATATATACTGTATATATATACTGTACATATACATATATATATATATTTATATATACTATATATATATATATATACATATATATAATTCTTTACAAAGCCTAAGACCTAATGTTTTATGTTGGATTCACTAAATTCCATGGCGTCTTTTTAAAATTTATAATATAATAATTTACTAATGAAAAATTTAATTTTATTGAATCTGAAAAATTGTATTGTTATCTTCAAGTGAAATGAAAAATATATGACACTATTTACTAACTAATATTCTATAATTGTTATTCATTAATATTTAGATGGCGAAAATACTTCCAATGAAACAGAATGGCTTTATGAAGGTAAATACACTAATACAATTCTTCATACTATGCTTTTAGCGATTTACACCCCTCACCAAGGTTGTGCCAAAAGCGCCAAAATGTCTGCGCTATTATCTATTGTTGATTACAAAAGATTTCAAACAAAAGCCTTGAACTGTTCTAATGTTTGAGAACGCCTTTGGCGAAGCCATTTAACGGATCCCTTAATTATAAATCAAATCAAATTAATATCTGTTGCAGTCAATATCAGTACTATTGCAATGTATGCTATAATAAATGATATAATTATAATGATCTAATGTTATTGGCTTCGTCGTTTTAAAAAATGTCGATGATTTGTATCTGATTAGGGAATCCGAGAAGTATATAACAAAATACTGTAAATACCTGTATAAATGTAAGAAAAATGTTTAAGTTAACTAATATTTTTTTAAGAACTGTAACGTTACAGTGATGCATTTATATAGATAAAATTTACAATCAATAGCAAGTACGTTTTGACAAGCACTTATCTTATGAACTCCTTGACCAAGAATTCGTTGCAGGTTGCAGGTAAACATAGCGTGAAATGATTATCACTACCAAAACTACATTTGAGTCAAGTGAATCTTTGACGAGAATCAATAAGGCATCCAAAAACTGGAGGAGGTTTTTTTATGCGTTGGGGTCCCCCTTCAAAAGCTAGACATCATTAAGAATGAAAATTCATTGACAGCATTATTATTTTACATTTCTGTCTCCCTTGACAATATCATCTATGCATTTAAGTGTTTTCAGTACTAAAATATACCCTACAAGAAATCTATTGTTAAAAAATTGACTTGGACCATTATCTGAATATTAATAAGCATTGTTTCACTGCAGAAGTATTTAAAATCTTATTTGCATTTGAATTATTGAAATTATTCAATTATCGACCAATGTATGTTAAAAGCTTCGTTTGTCATCCTGTCAAATTGTCATTTTGCATTTGTTATTTCCAGATGAATAAATCACTATATTTAAAACCGATATCTTTGTATAAACATTAGTCTCAATTTATGACGGATATTAAAACATTGAAGCTTTAAATATAAACAAATTTAATTAAATATAATTATGTCTAAATAGATTCATTTGATTTTTATTGAAATCGTTTAATGTGACTATTTTTAGTGATGGAAGTATATGATGGACTGAGATGGAGAATTTTCGAATTTCTTTTGTACTTATTTTTATTGGTAGCTATCGATATTTTCAGTATATTAGCGATCCTCATAGTAAAGCGAACCCCAGCTTTGCATTCCGCTCCTGGAATGATGATAGGTTTTATTGCCATATGTGATTTCACTGTGACGACCTTGGTGATAGGGAATGGGTTGTATCCTGCGTTAACCAGAAATCCTTACTCTAAAACTGTAGGGGTCTTTGTTGCAGTGACTTTCGCAAGTATGCAGAGTGTCAACGCGTTCACTCTGATGGTATCAGCCATGGATAGACTTTTTTCTATTGTTTGGCCCTTTACTTATCCAAACCATTTTACCATCAAAAGGATCATTGGGCTTTTTGTGGTCCTAATTATCGCTGGTTGCATTTGGCCAACGACGTGGATTTTGTATAATACATATAAGAAATCTGTGTGGTACGATGAACAGGTTTACATGTACTTCTTGGTCTCCGATAATGATGTTTTCCCATTAGTGTCACTTTTTTTATTTCTCACACCAGGAATTATTGTATTGATCTGCTACATCATAATTGTAGTGATTGTAGTACAGAAGAGAATCTCCATGAAGAAACAGATGCAAGTGATGCAGTCCAACCGACGCAGTTCCTCTCAAGCTAATTATAGCAAGGGCAAAGAATTTCTTGCGCACATCAGCGCTTGTAAAATGCTATTTGTAGTAACAATTCTGTATTTTCTCAGTTTCTTTCCATACATGTTTGTAGATTGGTACATAATAAATGTATCGTTAGTGCCACCATACATCTACAAAATCACTACGTGGTTCATATTCATCGAATCGCTCTTTAACTTTACAGTTTTTTACAAGATGAATGCAAATTTCAAGACTGGTGCCAAAAAGCTCTTGCACCGTTTCTACCGTAGCAAAGCCCAATTTTTCCAAAATTATCTTCCTGCCAAATACTCTTCTCAAAATGGATTACTTTCCAACAACCGGAGTCAATATCGCTGTAGCTTCACGGCGATGTCTCCACGTACGTCGATGTCGATCCTACCCCAACATGCACGTGATAAGAAACACTCAACAGACGATTGTTAATAGTTTATGGTTGCTGCTCGATATGTTTTGTAATCCAATTAGCACAATCTTAAACTCTTAGAACATAGCTTAGATTAGTTAATGATTAATCTCAATGCTGTTTAATATCAACTTTTCGTAAATTTCCATTTTTTCGAGTATGACCAGCATTTAAACACAGCATTGATTCAATTGAGTATTTGTTTTTGTAATGTGAATTAGCATATTAAATGTTAGTATTTTTCAATTTTTTTATAAAAAATATTCATGAAAAGCAGATTCTATGCATTATGGAAAATTTTATTATGCACAAAGTGTAAATAAAAAATATTGCAAAATGCGAATACATTAATATGCTGAGAATTTGGTCACTGTTACAAAATACTGAAATAGAATTTATTATTATTCTCCGTACTTGAATCATTCTTTATGCTGCAAGTTTCATATAATTTATTGCATTAATTGAATTCCAAAAAACGCAGCATAATGAGACACACAATTGCTAATTGATCGTATCTAAGATATGTAAGTAAACAGCAAGCATATTTTCACTTGAAATTTCAAACAGTAGTATACATATATATATATATATATATATAAATATATATACTACTGATGTGCTGGTATTCGTAGTACCCTCGAGCACCCAGGCGGATGCACAGTTTTCATCGGGTATGGGAAAGTTTCCATTTCTTATAGTGTGTAACTATAAATTTTAAGTAAAATTTTGAAAACAATATAACATATAATGAAATATATATACATATATTAAGCTCAAAATTTTTAAATTTATGAATAGAGTTTTGAAATGTGGTTTTTGTTAATCAGCGAAGTGATTCGTATCACCCATGATTTTTTGAAGTATTCAACTTCTCTCTATATAATTTTTACAATGAAGGAATAGAATATTTAAATGTAAGGTCTCGAAAATTCACAAAATTGATAATGGTCAGGATTTATAAATATAATTGAAAAATATTCAAAATCTAAGAAAAATTATGCATTTATTTTTAATATTATTAATTTTATAAGAATTTAGCATGGAAGCAAAAATATGTAAACTAATTGAAGTGAAAAATGAAGAATTGAAATTGAGAACAAATTATGAAAATCGAAAACGTAGTGCTTCGTTTTTGGCAATAATCGTGCGCTGCTCGAATATCAAACTACATAATTAATGTTGAGTAAATCGAAATAGCACTCACGTCAATAAACTAATTGTTTTCTATTAATAGTTTGTCTGTCTCTCACTAACAGTAAATTAGAAGTGATAAATATTTCTATTTTATATGTTCATTGAGTCGTTGTTATCAATTGAATACTTTCAATATTTAGTAAAATTAAATATTTTAAGTAATTTAATAAATTTTTGACACTTAATTTATTGTGATTACTTGTAATGTAAGAATCAAATATTTCATACAAATGTATAAAATATAAATAAAATCTAGAATTCAATATCCTATGCAAAATTTACTCTTACAATTTTTTGATTAAGTATGGCGTAAGCAATGGAAAATTGAATTTAGATCATAGGAATTATAATGTATACCAGAAGTCATTCATTTTTCACATTTGCATGTCTAAAACTAGGCTATTTTATACAATGTTCAGTTTATACATAGAAATAAATAACTTTCTCAATATACTATTTAGCTTACAATCATAGGACTTCAAGATTTTCCAAAAATGTACAGGATTTAAGATTTTGAAAAACAGCTAAAATCGCTTTGATTTAATAAGTATGATTCGGTGAACAACTTGAAAAAAAATCATATTGGTAATATTTTAAAAGATCTATGGACGGTCCATGCTTAAACTCGCAATATTCGCAAACTAGAAAAATAATTTACGGTAAACATTAGTTGACAAGTTGCATAAATTCCATACTTATGAGTAAGATTCACGAATAAATTTGTGGATTTTATGCAGAAAATGTGACTACAACAAAGAAATAAAATTTCATAAAAATTCAAAATTTACTGCTAGACGACAAAGTCAATAATGAATGTCAATATTTAAGACATATTTTCATAATTTGCTTTGGGCAGTATTCTTGATGAATCAGCCATTAAAAGCTTTGAATTTTCGATATTTTAATAAATCAATTATGTAATCTGTTGAGTAAAATGCAGTCCATTGCCAATGAATGAAAATTTTTCTACAAAAAAGATTCCACAATGCAGTATAAATCAGTGCAAATCGTATTGCTAAAACCCTTTTAATGTTGCAAATTTGTTTTCTTTTATAACCTGAAGAATAAACTAAAATATTTTTGGGTACAGCTATAAAACAGTATGGGCTTTCTATTTATTCAAATCCCGGGATTACTAGCATTAATAATAATAATCAATAATAATTATATATTTTTCACCTGTTTAACTCACAAAAAAGTATAAAAACACATATTAGGGCACAATGTAAATTTTGTTTTTCTATATTTTTCACTTAGTCGCAAATTGATATTTCTTAGTTATAGACTATATTCTTTGACTATCTAAATAAGCATTTTTCTTTGGTAAAAATTCTATTTTAATTTTTTCTAAAATTCTTTAAACTTAGTTTCTTCTTTAATATCAGGCGATAACTTGTTCCATACATTCATACAGTAACTGATAAAACAGTTCTTCATTATTCTTTTTGTAAATTGAATTTTTCCATATCACTTGATTCTATTATGTAGCTATGATAAAATTTCTTCTTTTCTTCAATTTTTGAAAAAAATATTTGCAATGGTTTTAGTTCTTGTCTATTAAAGAGATGTTGAAACTCAATTTATCCTTGAATTATAAGGACAAAATACTTTATATGGAGACTTTCAAAGTATTCCTTGATTTCAAATTCTACAATCTGGTGTAAACCTATTCATTAAGATAGTCAGTGATATATGATACATCGACTCAAGCCCATTGAATACTCATCTCAAGAACTCCCAACTGCTTATTAAGTGACGATCAGGAGATCAATCGTATATTATGCATTCGTTTGGGGAGGAGCTTCTGTGATTTCATTTAACAAGATAAATGGTGTTTAGAAGAAAGCTGTTTTATCGAAACCATGCGATCTTATGAGTCGGTATTAAACATAATCAACAAACACGATGAGAATCTACTGCAATGTATCGAATAAGAGAACCATAACCTCTATGCTATTCTTTCAAAAATGAAGCAAATATTGTGAAATAAACCTTAGAGAAAGTTGACCTTGTATTGACTAAAATTTTTTCCAAACCACATTCTGCAGCTTTGATCATTTACAGCATGAATATTTTACCAGATGTGTTTCTTATAGTTTAAGATTTTAATTAATATTATTACTATTATAATAATTGGTTTTGAATAATTTTGCAAAACACTACTATACAAAACTCAATTGATTAAGTTAAACCCAATAATTCTTTATGATAATTAGCTATAGTTTTAATTTGCTTTAAGAAATTAAAGCAAGGTATGATGCTGCATCAAATTTACAAACAATAGAATGTTTTTACAGGGGTTATAATTTGTGAGACCTTAGCTACTATTGAATTAACGATAATTGTTTATTTAAACAGCAATGTTTGAACTGCTTTGCAATATATAAATTAAGGATATGCTATCAAAAACCTAATGTTTGCCTTTATTGGGTCACCAATGGGTGATTGTCGGATATACATCACTGACCCCTTAAATCCCAAGTGGCCATTAATGGCCATTAATAGCAGCTACGATTGCCCATTGTCGGACCATTAATGGCTTGCTATTTGGGTCTGTATGTGTCGAGAATACCGTCTGTGCTTCGAATACGTCAATAAGGAAAAATTAATATTGGCATTTAATAAATAGCATGTAACGTAATCTATACATTTAATGCTCATCTTTATCAACACAGATAAGTTTCAAATTGCGTGTGAGCACGCATCGTTTCAATGAATCACTAGAGAGCAATGTACATTTACCTGTAGCAATAATTTATAACCGCCCGAGGCATTTGGAAAACACGTGTATAGAACGCTAAGACTAAATCTGTTAAATCTGTTAATAGCGTTTTATGTTAAACATCTTTCAATACCAATGTGTGTTAAATTTATAAATTAATAAAGTTTATTTCATTATATTAAGGTTGAAAAAATCAAAATTTATTGTATATTTATCAGTTCTATACACTTTAAAATTGTTTTTGTAAAACTTAGCAGTTAAACTCAGGAATCTGCCTATACGAATGCGAAGAAAGTTTTAGGAAACTACAGAGGCACTTATGAGAAAAACGTTTATGAATATGAAATTCTTATAAATTTTGCAATTTGATATTCTGACAAGATATGCTAAGTAAAAAACTAAATGGGTATGTGTATTATTGGCCCCACATAGTTTAATGAACTAAAACTACACAGCTAATTTCTAAGACTATGTTCCATAAAACTTCAATACTTCATTTTGTAAAGTTTTTCAAGTGCTTCCTACTATTTAGCAACAAATTTCCACATGATGTGACATAATCCATCAAACTATCATGATTGGTCAAGATGAGAGAAAAGGATGAAGGAAACAAAGACTAAAATTATTAATATTGATTATAATGATTAAAATGTAAATCATGATAGGATTGATTATTTTCACTTTGTAAATGTTTTGTGCAATTATATCTAAAATTATACTCGACAGTATTTGACAAAACAAAAGATGGTCAAACAGCGTAGTCAAATTAACGCTGACGTTGCGTAATCTTAGCAGAAATATTAAGCGAGGGAAAAACTGTAAACAAGAAAGATTAACAGGTACTAGTCGAGTATTTAGTTGTTTATCACTAAGTGCTATAAATATACTGAACGTGATGTAAATAATGATGAGCAAATCTACTTTGGATTTATTTTCTCTTGTCAGGTTATTTTATATATTCTGATGGAAAGCTAAACATCTACGAGCTAGGGTAATTGTATGGTGGTTCCCACATCCGGTTAAAGGTATGCTGGAGCAGCCTCCTAATAGCTATTCCACAGCGGGGAGGGCGACAGCTGTAGTTACCTGGTGTGCTCTTAGGTTACGGATAGGTATAGGAGTTTTTTTACCGTTATAGCTTTCCTAATTGTCATTGCTTGTCTGATATTGTTATTGCAGCCTATAGGTTTTACATGTCAATTATATTATCGATGAACTCAAGTTATTTATTACATTCATTATGCTACATGACGATTGATGATTTAACCGTGTTTACATCTAGATGGTTATTACGATTGTATTCCTATATTTTATTACACATAGTTTATTTAATAGTCACTACATGTTGCTCAATGTTTTGTACGGTAGACCTCTGGCCGACTTCTAGTTCCCAATTTCCGCTGGCGGCATTGATTGTTTACATGTATCAAGGGCTATTATACATTTCTATATATGTAGGGTTATTACATGTAGGGCCTAATAACAAGCTATTTCAGCGGCAAGGTTGCACAACTTCGTTTATTGCATCAGTTCGTAATAACAAAAACAATCAATGCACTAAATTCTTAAGTAGTTGCAAATCCCATTACACTGAGTTCGCTATTCACATAACCATTCCCTGGTTGTTCTCTATCTCACAGCGGCGGTTCCATTGGTAAGATGCGGCTGGCGGATGTGCTCCTGGACATGCACGCCTACTTTTAAGTGTCGATCCTGTCTTCCAGTATCTCTGTTTTACCTAAATAAGTTGGAGTGAATTAAGTAGCTAAAGGGCTCTTGTGTATTAAATTAGTTTAATAGACTGCAAACTTATTATAAAGGAGAGAAATTGGAAAAGTGTCAACTCTGCTTAATAGTTAATCTAAGAAAAGTAATAGTTTTCTCTAAGTAAACTCATCACAGCGGGTTGGCATGATTCTACAATGACCTAATGATAAAATTTGTTCCATTATCACTGTATTGGCTTACGTAGTTTATATATATACACATACACAAGCAAATCTGGGAAACTTATTTGTACATTCTCTCTAAAAATATTTGAATATATAGATAGTTTATTTTTTTCTTTTGTTTCTGTATTATATAAAAAAATGTATCTTGTTTGGTGAGGGCAGGCTTGTATCGAGTTGCATGTCTAATATATCTTCATCCATTAAAGAGCGATCCCCCTATCCCAATATTGGAATATCTTCAGTTACATTAAGGCATGCATCTTGAAATGATAAATATTAAAAATAGAAAATCATTCTTCGATATTTATGATTGGTTGTTTGTTGGTTGTACATTCACTAAATGCGTATGCGCAATATTGGCTTGATAATTCGGTTGTGTGGACGGAAAGCGGAGTAAACTTTTATTACAAAAGAGAAAATTTTTTATAAAGATATGATACTAATGCTTCAAATTTAGGTTGTCTGATAATTAAAATAAGTATAGAATTGCTATTATCTACAAGTAGACGAAATAAAAAAACAATCATTGGGGTAACAGTCGCATATTGGTGACTGGTGCATTTTATTGCATAAGACTTGAATATGGAGTGCTAGGTTAAATACAAGTTAGCAGAGATAGGTAAAAGACACGCTTCTGTACTAGTTAATCACTGAAATTGTATTATTGTGCTTTTGTAATATAACATGAATATATTGTTTTCTCTCAACAAATATTAGGAATGCAACCTCTTGAACTGTTTTCTTCTTCAATAGCAAAAGCAAATCTAAATCATTCTGAGAAGAACGGATGTTTGTAGAACTACATTATGATATTAAAATAATTTTTCAATATATCGAGAATAATAACCAAATTAATATATTCCAGGAATGAAAATATTTTATTTAGCACTAGAACTACCAAATGAGTCGAAATTGATTCAAATTAAAATTTTGTTGACTTGCGCATGCATTCATTAAAAACAACCGCTTGTATATGCATCACCAAATACACTGATAATCCATTTGAATCCTATGGAGTAGTGACATCTAGTCTTAAGACAGTTTTTTCGTTACCAATACAACTGCTTTGCAAGAAAAACATTTAATAGTATAAATTGAATATTCTGGTGTTATAGTCTTTCAATAATAAAATGCACATTCAATAGGATCGTTTAAAATATATTTGGTACATAGCTAAGTATAGTGGATATTTATCTGTTGCTTTACAAATGCTTAAAGTTATTGGGTTTTCTGGTACACTAGGCAATGCTGTATTTTGATCATTTTCATATAATTATCTGTACCGACAGAGAGTGCTAGAAATCGAACAAGCCTCATTTACACCATTGGTGTTCAGTGCATCGGGTGGAGCATCGCCGCTCACTGAAACGTTTTGAAAACAACTTCGTGGTTGAATCTTTGAGAAAAGGCATACCGAATATTCTATAACCTACACCTGAGTAGGTTTCTTCTTGTTACAAAGCATATTTCGTTGCATTCGCGGAACTAGACGAAACCATGAGGTTTTGAGGTTTGAAATCGATCATCACTTATCTTTAGCCACTCACTACCTCAAATGATATTGATATTTAATATTTGAACTTAATTTGTTTTATGGTCTTTTTCACTTTAGGTTGTAAGCAAAGCTACACGATCATTTGAAGGGAGATCCCTAACATGGAGCATCAATTTAATTTTAGGCAAACAGGAATTTTATATTTTATGCCAATTTATTGTGGCTAGAGCTCAAGATATAATTTCCTTACAAGAATATAGGATTTTTCTCGATTTCCAAAAGCAGTTACTATAAATCAGCAAAAAATTCACAAGCAAAATACAGATCCTGAATTAGACAATTTCTTTGATTAGCTGGGCATATTTGGAGGCAATGGTCAATGAATACATCAATATAAATTTGGAAGATAATTTATGGATTGTCTGCTGCAGTGAATGAACGTGTTAATCTTGCATGATCTGTTTGTAAATATACATATACAAGCAAAACTGCAGATTCAAGTCATTATTTTTGTTTAATTTTAGAGAAAAATTATTGCTTTAGTTCTTTTTTCATTATTTGTTATTTGAAGCAATTGGTACTAAAAGTGTGATAGTTTTTTTTCTTTTTAATACTCCATTCATACAATATCATTAGTTGGAGAAATAGCATCACAATATTCAATTTAAAATGTGATACTTTGAGAAAACCAATAATGCACTGCAAACCAAACAAGGTTTCTTAAATTTTGCAGGTTTATAACTTACAAATATAGGGGTCCTACTGTAGGAAATTGTCCTTAATCGTCATATGAGTACTGGATCCTGAAATTTTCTATAAATGGCAGAATTGTTGAATGATTTTTTTGGGCTTGTACATGTAAATGAGACCAAATTAGGGTAAATTGTCATTAATACCATGCACAACTGCATTTAAATTTTATATAAATCCAGTTTTAAACTAATAATTCGTTTTTCTTGCATTCGCAATGCTCTTGAATTTATAAATACTAACACCCCATTCCTTATTGTTCAGTGCCAGGAAAACTTGTCAATGATCTAAATATAATGTTCTGTAAATTAGCAGTTAATCATTTATATAACAAGAATACAGAAATTAAAAAAGCTCCAAAACTTTCCTAAATTCACAATTTAATATTTATAAAAACATTAACTACTTTCCTTAAAATATTTAACAATATTTATCCATGCCACAATTCCCAATCCTTTTAAGAACAATGAAATCATTTCTAAATTTTTTCCGATAATTTAAAATTTCAATCAATTCAATTATTCTAATAATTATCATTTATATGATTACTTATAAAACCAGGTATGAACAAATTTTGTGAAATATTTAGGTTAACACCACAAAGTTCTCCTCTGCAACATAACATAAAAACAACGTCCCTTCACTGCAAAATATGTATAATTTTATTAATCTAGGAAAATGATTGTAAAATAGCCGTAATCAAAAGGAGGAGCTAAAGCATTAATAATTTCAACAATTGAATATTTAAAGTCAGACCGTGTTACGCATATTCCAAATGATTACTGCGATCAATTTCCAGGAAACTATTTAGTGTCTGCTAAATTGCAATCTAAAGGTGAGGAGCTTAAATATCATAACTTTTCTTTCCTATTCACAAAGACGTTTTCATCTTGATTATTTCAAGATAACGAGATGTAGGAATATGCTAATGGAAAATATATTCAATTTCGCGAGTCTATTTTATAGAATTTGATAATAAGTAATCTTCAAATATTGGTTTGAATACATATCAGTTTCTTAGTTTTAATCTATTTCAAAGTTAGAGCAGAGATGTACATCAGCTAACACTCACAAGACGAGAAACGGACCGATCTTGGCCCGATGTATTGCAAAAATACGCTAAAGAGCAAACGCTGATAAATTATGAACTTTGTTCGGAACAATAAACGATTATCTTTTTAAGATTTTAAATTCTATATTTGGTTTCAAAAAATCTATTTTTATTTATTGAATAAAAATTGTAAATGAACAAACGTTTATGTACATTTTCTATAGTGCTAACTATGATGATGCTAGAATATATATATATATATATAAAAGCAGAGGAATTTTCAAAGAACTTTAGCTTTCATGTTTCCTATATTTGGTCATAAAATTATATTGCATTCCATCAAATTTACACAATTTTATGAAATCTTCATTAAATAAATTTGGCATTTCCAAGTCATTGTACACATGATTTTCTTTCATATCAAGTAGGTATTCAGGTAGTATATTTTAATGTGGTTTCAAAACTTGTTAATGCACTTCCATTTTTAAGAGGATGTTTTGATTTCATTAAAAGAAGTTTTCAAAAATGAATTTTGATGCGTTTACAACTACTGGCTGCATCATTCATGTATATTTTGTACTTTTTCAAATTTTCATCGCATTTGATTTTACAGAAATTTCTATAGGCTTTATGCTTTTCGTTAATGAGTTTCTTAGAATTCTCTGAAATCTATAATTTCCAAATCGGAATTTTCTTTTGATTAGCATAAATGATCGTCTCTACAACTGGACAGTGTTTGTTATACAATTCATCCAAACTACTATTAATAGAACTTTGTGTCATAATAGTTATGCCAATTAAGATTTAATAAATCAAAAACGAATTCTGGTTTGCTAAATCTTTTTGAATTATTGTAATATATCAATTACTTCTCTTTGTTTACTTTCAATTTAACATATATTGTACACGTTATTAGGTGATCAGAAATGAAGAAATCTGTTACTACTGTAAAGAAATTTTTATAGTTCGAAATATCAGTAATCAAATAATCAATCAAATTGGAATTTTTCCATTAATATCAGTTGGTATTGTTTTGTTGAGTACAGGGTGCGTTAAAACTAACTAAAAAATTCAACCAATCACAGAGAAAAAATGATGAAATATTTCGTCATTTTATAACTATATAAAGGGAATTTATGTTATGCATTAGCATTTTGTTATTTTTCCAGTACTTTTTAAATTTAGACGTGGATATAGACACTAGACTGGTAATATTAAAGCTAGGCTACACAAAATGGAGACAATGAAACAGCGGCATTACGTGCATACAAAACAGCACACCACCTTCACAAAGACATTTTTTATATTACAGCTGTCACTAACATGATAAGAAAATTTGAAAAGACAAAATCCTTGCAGAATGCTGCTAAGTCAGGGAGACCATTGCTGCAAGAAGACTGGAAACTAATGGTAATGAGTGCGCTGAAAACTCTGCAAGATACAAATGTGCATGGCCATTCAAGTTCTTCTTTTATTGCTGCAGCTACCTCAATTCCAAAGAATAGTTGAATTCTTGAAACATGTGGTATGCAGACATACAAAATTGCTTTGCATCAAACTATCACTGAATCAGACTATCATCATCGTCTCGAATTTACACCTTGGATTTTAGCTAATGTCAATTTGTTCAATAATGTGCTTTGGTCAGATGAGGCCTATTTTTCTATGGATGGAATGGTCAACCGTCATAATTGTACCATATGAACGTCTGAGAACCCTCGGAAAGTAATAACAGAAGGCTTGCATCCTGAAAAATTATGTGTGTGTATGGGATTCAGTGCAAATTATGTGCTAAAGGCATTTTTCTTTCCGGGAACAATAAATCAGGATAATTACATCATATGTTTCCACAACTAAGACAGAAATGAAAAATGCAGTCTGTTATTTTTCAGCATGACAGTGCACCACCACACTACTCCAAACAAACCAGGGATTTCATCAGCACTCAGTTGCCAGCTGAGCGTGTTATTGGCAGAGGTTTTGGTCATGCATGGCCTCCTAGATCACCTGACATGAGTCCACTTGACATTTATTTGTGGTCTACTCTAAAGTCACGGGTATATCATACATACATTCCAACCAACCTGGATGATTTAAAAAGGAGGATCATACCAGAAGTTGATTTCACTTAACATTGATGAATTACATTGAGCTGTCTAGAGTATGATACCGAGATGTGAACTTACTATTGAGCAGTGTGGAGGACTATATGAACATTTGTTTTAATACATCTGTAATTCCCCTTATTAGAGTATGTCTATTTACATATATTATTGTTTGGTTTTATATAAATAAAAAGGTATTGTAATTTGGAAAGTCAAGCTACTTTTGGCACACCCTGTACTTCATAATCGAAAATGTTGGTAACATCATGAATTTTTGCATTATCATGTTTATTGAGATAATTATGGTTGTAATCACCAAATGGAATTATTGGCATGTTTTCAATGATTACTCGTGATAATTCAGAGTATAACATAGCAGAAAACTCTAAAGTTTCTTCGATTATTGCAAAAACATAAATTGATTAAATGCTTTACATTCGATATTATAATTTCTAACAATACACTTTCAAATTTTGCATTTTGAACATTTAAATCTTGACGTATTTGTTAATGAAAATGCTTAAGTACTAGAATCTTGCGAGAGAACAAAGCAGCTCCCACTCCCGCAAAACTCCTGAAAACTCCCACGACTCCCATGTATAAAAACATGTAATAATATTGTAATAACTACTGTTTTGCTAGTGTAAAAAAATTTCTAAAATAAAACATGAAAAGCATGTAAAAAATACCATGTAAAATATTGTTTTCTTATAACTAGAAGTTCATTTAAGTGGGCTGAGTCCAGTTGGGAGTGTCAATCAGTAATTGTAAGTCCAGCAGAATTAAACACTCATTTAGAACAGTTTCCAATGCTTCTATTACTAACTACGATCGTGTTACCTAACAAAGTTTTTTGCAAATTGAATTCTTCCAATATGAAAGGAGGTTAAAATCTTCATTATACTGCAAGTCATTGCGTCTTACTCATATTTGGTATAAAAAAACTACCAATCCTTGGTTTCTTTGGTGGGTTGTGTGATACTACATCTGAATATTGTGAATTTATATGCTGCAAAATATATTTTTCAGAAATTTCGCGATTCTTCTTTGAAACCAAGTTAATTGTAGGTTTCTTTTCAGTACTGAGTATATCACTGGCTTCCTTAAATGAACAATGACTGACATTTTAAAAAGTTGGGCTTGCTATTTTGAATAAGCTCCAAATTTATAATACAAATTATATAAATTAAGCAAAAAAATTTAAACTTTATTGATCCAGCGATTTAAAAAATTTTCTCTTGCTCCCTCTCCCAGTTCAAATTTTACTCCTGCTCCCATTCCCATCAATAATATGCCAATTTCTAAGATCTCTATCCTTAAAAACATCTTTTAATCAGGTTACTGTTATTCCATAAATTGTGTTTCCATCCATATTAAGAATTAAATCTTCTTACTTAGTTACTTTAGACTTTGGTTCAAAATATTGATGGAATTGGTATTCACAGCTTTTCTCACCATTGTTGATAAGGCAAAAGAGTGATTCGAGTTAAAATTATCATTCATTTATTGGAGAGCTTTAATGTCTAACCCAATAATATACTGGAGCTTATATATTGAGGTGTGAAAGAATGAAAGATGAAAATATGCTGACTCTTTAAAGTTCTTTTTGAACATATAAATTTTGTTTTGTATTGTGTATTTTTAGTACACTGTTCACACATTATTTTATCAGTTTCAAAAGTAAATAATTATAAAATTATGTATTTTAGTACTTGTAATTTTTTTGAAGCAAATACACCTCTGAGTTTTAAAATATTGAACAATTTTTATACAAATGAATAAATTTCTTAACAATAATTAGGAAATTTTTGCAAACATGCTAATTGTTAAGACATTTATTATATGTGTATGTAAACTATCTGTATGCATGACTAAAATATTTTTCCAAATATTATGATATGCCATAGACTTGGTGGGATTCAATGCAATCCTTTATTAATGATAAAATATATTGCTAGTAACAGTATTTATTAAGATTGCTACCATATATAATGAATTATCTAACACAAACGCATGTACACTCTAAATTATTCATAGATTAATTATGTAATACATGAGTATTCTCATTGTTTTAGTCACATCCCTCAGTAATTAATAATGGGCACTATGACTCATCAAATAGAATCTGTCAACAAATTGTTAACAAATGTGATGAATGCTGTTTTGTGACGTTTTCCAAGGGAAAATCTGTCATAAACACTTTTTGCTGAAATTGCCAAAGCAATTTGAGTAAAAAGCATTTTCCATATTTATTAACAATTGATTGACAGAGCTATTTGATGAGTCATATCCCTTGTGATTAATTCATAAATAATTAGGGGTGTGGCTTAAGAATTTGAGAATATTCACATATTACATAATCAACCTATACATAATTTTAGAGTGTACATGTGTATGTGTTAGAGAATTCATTATATATGTTAGCAATCTTAATGAATAATGTGTACTGGCAATATATATCATTATTAATAGGGGATTGCATTGAATCCCACCAAGTCTTTGGCATATTATAATATTTTGAGAATTATTTTAGTCATGTATACAGATAGTTTACATAAGCATATAGTAAAGGTCTTAACAATTAGCATGCTTGCAAAAATTTCCTAAGTATTGTTAAGAAGTTAAGCCTTTTATGCATGGTCACTTGGGGAATGGTTTACAAGTCACAATGTGTATCAAGCTCAAACAAGGTATGGTTCTGCAGTAAAAATTATTTGGCAAAAGAGAAATTGCTTTTCCTTCCCAAACACTATGCACATAAAGTTGGAGAACAGTTTAAAATTTAAATTGGAGTTGAGCTTCTCTGATGCCATAAGAAACCTCTGAAATATTTCAGTTGTAAGCCAAGTACTGTTTTAAAATTTAGAAGGTGTAAACACGTATTCCTTGTGTGATTTGTTTTTCTCCTTGCATATATTTTACGTAAATTTTCAATTTTTAACTAGAACTACAAAAACTAAGAGATGGTTTTATGAAGAAATAAATAACAATGGAAATATATCAGTTAGATTGTAATTAAACCAACAACTCAAGCCAAAGCATTAACAAGTGTAATATTATTTTACAACTACCTGTTTTTAATCCACTTCAATGTTAGAAATATATGCATAAATTCAACAAACCTCATTAGCAGTCAGAAATGTTGAAATATCTATCAATTTAACTAGAACAAACTGTTTTTAATGCAATAGCCAGTCTTTGCAGAATGCTTAATTGCAGGAGTTGGTTTCATATTTATTGGGTAAGTTGTTTTAATGTTTTGAAATGTAAAATTCTCTTTTTCCATGAAATTTATGCAAAGGACAAAATTATTTAATGTCTTGTTCAATACATTAAAATCTTCTTGAAAATATGCAGATAGATATATTTTGTAGTAATGACTAGATATTCAATCACCTTCTTCATGTGGAATAGTGGGAATCAAAAATTGTTTATTCTTCCAATTAATGCTAATGACTCTTAGAGGGATACAATGCCTTTAAGCCACATTTGTTATAACATTCAATCATTTTTATAATTCCATCATATGTACACACTAAAAATATTTTGAATATTAGCCTAGCATGGTTTATGGAATTAGAATAGAAATTGGAAATATAACCAAACCATCAATGAGATATGGATTTGTTTGATGTAACAAGTCTTAGTGGTGAATTGTACAATTTCATTTCATAATAATAATTAAATTTATAGCACATAGCAGGGCTTTCTGTTGTGTCAATCATTCATCATGAAAAAAAAGCAAAATATACATTATTATTAAGCACATAAAGCCTTGAATGGTTTATTCAATTACAATGGTAAATAAGATATATTCAAACCATTATGTAAAGATATACATATTTAACAATTAATATGAAATGTGGATGTAGATTTGATTATTATATCCAGTAACACACTAATAATTTGCTAATACAACAAAAATCTGATAGAACATCAACCACTAATTGCAAAAAACGAAATTTCACAATAGATTTCAGACATGAAATTATATATTTAATGAACAAATGTTCAAAACTTGCTATCATTACAATCAATTGTTACAAAAAAAGTGAACACTATATGAATATTAAGTGTATAAATTCAAATGAAATTACTGTAAAACAAAAATAATTTAGCTGATTGGTCTATTATCAATGCTTTAAAATTACTGATTTTTTGGAAACAATGTAAAAAAATATCTTTGTGAACAATGTGGGTGGAGATGCATAAATTGCTTTGATCTAGTAGCATTTGTTTAATTTTTTTTAAAATACAAAATAATTTATAAGGGCAGAAGCAAAAATTCCCAAGTAACAGGTGTTCACTAAAATTGGTAATATTTAAAATTATATGTAAAACATTGTAAAATATAACCAAACTCTCCATAATTTTCAATTTAAATCAAGTAACTAAATATGAAAATAAATGTCAATGAAATGCTGATGATACTCCTTTCTGTCTAGCTCTACCAATATTTAATTGAATTTTATCCATCATAACCAGTACAACAGATATATCTATTTGAGACAGACAATATTTAACTCTCCATTTAAGTTGTTTGGCATTCAATACCCTCCATTAATGAGCATATACCTGCTATTTTAAAATACCAAAAAAGTCTTTGATTGGCCAAAGTTGGGGAACACATTGACGATTTTTTTCTTTAGAGATAACATTGATTTTTAATTCTTCAAATTTTTTCAATGACTTTTTGGCATAATGCAAAGATACTAGATCAGGCCAAAACAAGTAATTGTTGTCACTATGTTTATCCTGAAGAAATGGTAAAAGTCTTCTTTCAACAGATTCTTTAATGTAAATTTCCTTATTAATTGCTGTACAAAATAAGGTCTCCCATCTCCAGTTGAAAGAATTTGGTGATAAAGACTATCAATCCTCACTTTTTGAGTTTCAATCTGTTTTTCTGAAGTCAAAGGTATTTTTTTCTTTTTAAAAGCCTTCACATTTTCATTATTCAACAATTTCTTTAAATATGATATGCTAATGCCATATTTTTTAGAGACCTCCCTTTGAGAAATTGAGATTGATTGCAAAGCATCCTTAATCATCTTCTTGTGTTTTGCTTTTGTCGTCAACTTTGGTAGAAGACCTGAACCCAGGACTCTCACAGTGTCACAATTTTCTTTGTAACAACACAAGACTGCATAGACTGTGTTCTGTCCAATATTAAAACTTTTCACCATTTTTGCCACAGAATAATTAGATGCTTCACTATTGTTTTGTTTATATTGTACAATCATCTTTCAATGCTCTTCTTCATTTAGAGATGCCATGTAGAATATAATTGAAAATTTCTTATACCAAATCAGTTTAATTATTTATTATGAATATTTCTTTGTAGGTTTGTATGTTTTTTGTAGGTTTGCAATTTTTAATTGGATTAAATTAATAAAGAATACATATTACTGATTTTTAGTGAACACCCATTAAAACAAAAACACTATTTGATTTTTACAATATTGGTCAGTGATATTTTAGTTTATTCAATAACATAAATCTTGTTAAATATTCAATAAATGACCTGCATACTAACTTTGTTTAGTTATTTCTAATATCATATCAAATATAAACTCCTACTACATTAAGCAAATACTATATGAATATATTTTGGTCAAAAAACACCATGTTCTAGTTTCCATAGAGATTATAATTTCACAATAATGTGTACCAGTGAAGAAAATGGAGCAGTGAATTAACTAAAAAAATAAATTTGAGAAAAAATATTCAGCAAATAAATAATGAAAGAATATTGTTTTCTTAAAATTCTTTGTTCTATTTAATAATTCATGTCTATGGAAAATAGTCATGTTTTGGTTTTTCATTTTAAATATATTGTTACATTATTGATGATGCTTCTTTGTATTAGAAAACCTATTTGTTCAATATCATATTAAAGAATGTATCAAAAGCTTTGCATGTAGATCTTTATAGCAATCAGTGGTGCTTTATTCCAGAGCAGAAAAAGATCATAATCATTTGTGATTTTCATGTGTTAGAAGTATGCACTTTTCAATGAATAGAAATGGAAAATACAGATATCTCATTCTATGCTTCCCCAATGATGATAAACTTTTTAGCACTGTTTGAGCTAATACTTTGTACTGATTTCAATCACAAATTACATGTAAAGCTGGGGGTGTGGCTTAGATCTTGAAATACATCTACATATAGAAATATTGGCATGCCTTTGAGCCCTTAATTTAATGTCTTTGCTTACATCAATTGTACTAATTTGAATATTGCTTAAATTTTTAAGTTATAGGAGAGTTTTTACCATAGTTAAATGAATTTAAAAGCCATTGCTGTTTTTCACTATATTATTAATTCATTATTTTAAGAAAATGTATACACACTTTGTTGGGGGAACATTATTATTATACTTGTTTTACAAATTTCTTAGTGATTCTACCTCTCAAATCCTTTATAAATGCTTTATTATCAAAACAAATTATTTATTGTGTAGATTTATTTGCCCTGTTTTTTAACCATAGATTTGATTATTTCATGTGAGTGATTGTGAGCCTTGTGTTTTTTTACAATTATTGAATAAAGGAACTATTAATTTAGCATATGGAATCAGAAGATGGTTTGTCATTAATAATTGCTGGCTAATCTTGTCACACATTGCCTTGGCATGAAGAATTCAAAATGATAATTGGCATAATTGACATAAAAGAAAGACACAAATTGGTTACAAGTCAAAGATTAAAGGCATTATTATTTTGGACTGTTGATTTAAAATGCATCTACATTCAAATAACCAGGAATGTTGATACTTTTGTTTTCACTGGCTATGTACATTATATTTCACAGTTAACTGAACATGTTTTAAAATTTTCACTTTAAATGAGTTTATATGTATTGATTTCTGATATGTTGTTGAGTGTTTTGTTTTAATTGCATATGCTTAAATATTATACACATTGATTTTTGCTTAATTGTATATCTTGTTTAATTGCATGCATCTTAAATTTCCTATTTCTACAACTTATTGATTAAATTATATACATTGATTTTAACTTTTTTGTGCCATTTGGATGATATTAACCAAATATGTATTAAATTTTCAAATCATAGTAGAGTTTACACCATAGTTAAATGATTTTATAGATGTATTTTTTCACTATATTGACCAATAAATTATTAGTTTGAAATTTTCTCAAAATTCTTGGCAATCTGTCTTCTAAATACCATGTGCCTGTATTCTTGAAACACTATTTACTATCCATTTACAAGCATTTGTACATTTAGAAGGCAATCTCAACATGGAATTTTGACTAGTTTAACAATTGGAAATCATATCTACTAATGGGAAAAAAGTTGACATCAATGACAAGATAGTGAATAACAAATGTGTCATCATTTCAATACCAACTACAATGAGAATGGATAATGAATTCATGCATTAAAGTTACCAAAGCAGTGAAAACCAGAAAACTCATGTAATTTATACTGTAATATCCTCTACCAGGCATTATCACTGTTTATCTACTGTTACTTTATAATGTTAGCTGTGTTATTGCAGGTAAGGATTTACTTGTTGTTACTGCTTGACTAGTTTCTTCTGTTAACTTATGTAACCTAGAATTAACTGCTCACTTTTTAGGTGATGAAGCCATGTGGTAACCTCTATAATGATCTCCTAGTGGGCATCTGCCCAAAGCAGATCTCCACATCCAGTTTCACCATNCCACTTCTCAGCTCAATCAAGATAGCTTATGTGTACCCTACATTAGCTTGGTGCTTACTCAAGACATGACACAACTCAACTTAAACTCTATTGTGTGAAAGTGTTATATCTATTTGCAACCTGAACTGTTACTAGTTGTTCATTAAATATTACATATAGCCATTACTGAAATATATTGGCTTATTTAAATACATTCTATTTGAACAACTTCCTAAATTACATTTATAATTTACTACATGTACAGTCACTTTATTGGTCGATTATGGGTCATAAATTTGGATCTAAAATAGTATTAAGATAATTCCTAAGGTTTGGTAATCCAACCATTTGCTGACAGTTAATTATCTAATACATGTAGAAGTGAAATGCTAGTTGGCTAATCAAGAGAAAACCCCTACACCTAACATATGTGCACTTTTGGGATCTGGCACAGAGACCCTAGAATCGTTCCCTGTGATGTATCCAGACCACTACTAAACACCACTCAATTAGCTTGACATCATACTAAATATTCAAACTGTTAATGTGAAACAAAATAAGAATTCTAAGTAAATTTCTTTATCAACTTCTTACAGTGTTTTTTTTTATTTATAGTATTTCCAAAAGAAGTACCTGTCAATTCAAATTTAAACTTTCTGCCAAGATGGCGGCTAAAAATAATGTAAGCGTCATTTAGTCAAAAGTCTTTTTATTGACAGACACAAATATCTCTTTTTTGACACATGTTGTTTCTTAGTTGCATTTTACAAATAAATCTGAAATAATAACAATTGATTAATTACAACATTTTTAATCAACTTCTTTTTGATCTTAATCTCTTCTTGTGACGTTTGCAGCTTATTTCTGATTTCATTTGGATGATGCTACAATACAGCCACACAAGACTCATAAACCAAATAATACTGAAAAAAAATGTGCAAAATCAACAAAAGGTGTAACAATATACAAATGTGTACAACCCTGAAAATTTGTGTAAACTAAAAAGAACTGCAAAGAGAAGACCATTGTGTAAAACTAATATTATAATAGTATATTAATGACAGTATGTATATGTATAAATTATAATAGCATTGCATGTATAATTTTTTGGAAAATGTAATTGTATTTATCATATAAGTCTATATTTAATATATGCCAGGATTTTTTAAATATGATAAATATTTTTTCTGTTTTGCATTTATGAAAAATGTAAATAGCAATATATTTGAAAAACAAATTTTAACCTTTTGCATGTAAAGTATAGTCCCTAAAAATGAATTAAATTTTGTACCTAGGCTTGCTAAGCAATAGAAATGCATTGAATTTTTTACAGATAAAAAGATTAATAATTAGTCAACAATGTATAATCACAATGTGATGTTGTCTCAATTAGTCAGTAAACAATGCCATGTATATTAACAAAAAATAGATGTATACAAACATGTAAACATGCAAACTAAATTAGGCCACAGTAAATATCACAAAGGTAGTAAGTACATGTTTAATCAGTCAACACACAATGACTATGCAATTTCCATGACATCACTATGATACCTTCATCAATATCCATGAGCTGACAGGGTTCAAAGTCCCCTGTCAACCAATCAGAAAAAAGTGAGATCTCCTTCCACTCAATTCTTTACCACTTAGAAAAAGTGTGATCAACTATGAGTTTCTTTTACTACTGCAAGCATTTTGCTCAATTCGTGAAAACTCAATTTTGATTTGTGTTTATAAATAATCTATCTTCTTAGATATATTTCTTTTATTCAAATATGTTTTTAATACATATTTATAGACTTATGATTGGGAAATTAAACTAAGCCTAGATAAATGTCTTGTATGAACCTTGCTTTTGAACACATTGTTGAATATACTTCTTCATTATATTGATCATATACTTTTGAAAAGTGAAACTATGTGTAGGACATTTATAATGCTGTTAATAGAAAAGTGATGTGCTCAAGGATTTGCCAGACAGACGTGGGCCTCGAATATTTAGGCCCACTAAACCTTAAGCCCTTCTGAATACAGCACTACCCATTATTGCCAACTCAACACATTTTAGGCTCATTTTTATAATGCATATCAAAATATTTTCTTTAATATGTCATTTTGCTTCATCAAAATATAGTATAATAGATCTTCAAGTATGATCTAAACACTTAAATTGAAATTTAGAAAAGTGTATAATACTGTAGAATTGGTGGCTAGGGACTATAGCAGCAAGACTAAGGAACTAATTGACTCTGCAGAAGGTTACACAAAAAGCCTTAATAGAGCAGCCATGATTCTAATAAAATAGCAATAGGAGATATAACAAACATTGGTAATTCATCCATTGTAACTTGTAACTGTTTAGAAAGAAAACATCCAGGATGACCAATTCATATGGCTTCCAGCCAAAGTGCTACCTGAGGGGGGAGGCAGTTCATGACTTGAGTGTGCAGTGCTACCCTAATTTTCTCGTACTTTATTATCTAGCTCATTTCAAATATAACAGTCTTGTAATTGCTCCTATTTCTCAGCTCACTATTAAATAGCACATAATTGCTGTGCATTCACATTAACAAGTGGTATAGTATCATCACAGTGTATCAAAGTTATTGGTGCATGTTGAAAATGAACAAAGGTCTTATTGCTCCTACACATAGCTGTAACCTATTACAGACCACGATTCGGGCTTTTAACTGTCCAAAAGCCATGACGCGTCAAATCAGTTTGCAGTTAACAGTACTCCCAAATAGTCGCTGTGACTTAACCAATCATTATTATAAAAATGATATGATCAAAAGAAAAAGTAAATATCAAAGAGAGTTAAGCATGTTGAGGTGAGATAAACTCTATTTCTGCTCAATTGCTACATTGTTTTCCCTATTTATACAAAGTTCAAATAATTACCTGCCTTTGTTTACAACTTAAATCATATGATTACAATTCCCTCTCAAATTCAAATGAGCAACAAAAACACTTATTACAACATTGAGGGGACATAATTATAGCAACGTAAACTAAACTCGAAAATAACGAGTTGACCTCAAAGTGACGTAATCACTACGAATTGCAAAATACGAATTAAATCAAATTAAAAATAAAAATTTTCCAAAGTCCCCAAGTGACTCTACAATGCTAATGTAAAATTTTCAAAATGTAAATGTTATTTTTCAACAATAATTATAACGTATATAAAATTGAATGTATTTGTGTGCACTGTTACAGAATAGTCAATTTTTTAACCCAGCTCTTATCCATCTCTGAGAATTTGATAACCGCGCTTTCCAAGAGAATTATATTTCAATAGTTAATTGAGTACTATTATGGCATGACTTGTTGCCCAATACTCCTACGCTTCAATAACTTAATATGTTATATTTTAAAAAATTCATGCTATCTACTCGGCTTGAAAAGTTGCACAACAGCCCTTCCCACGCATTCCAAGAATGTTCCAATACATCTTTACAATTTGAAAATTAAAATACTAGTTGATTTATGATTACAGCAATTGCATTTTCGCTAACTGTAATTACAGTACCCCTTTATAATTATAACTATCATTATGTATAAAGAATTTCAGAAAGACTTGATTAAACCAGGATAAAGTATACATTATAGTACTTGTGAGCAACTGAAAAATAATTCATAATTTGAATGACTACAGCGATGCTAAAAAAATTATTGCGACTACTTGTACCTAGTTTTTGAAATATTTGTAATTAAAATGTTGCTCATTTCCTGAAACATTCTCGAAACATTTTCTGTCACACAATGACAACATTCCTGGAACATTCCCCTGCCGCCATTTGCCACACTCCAGATACATTTTTTTAACATTTAGGCAACATATCAAAAGGTGTATCAAATCAAGGGAATACAATCAGTAAGGTGGCTTTGATATCAATAAGACAACACAAGTACGTATTATCAAACTTGAAAAAAAAATTGAATTGGGTATCAGATAATGTCCGAGAAATGTGGAAATTGTTAGATTAGAGAGTATCAGTGAAATACAAGAAATTGATTAATATTCAATATAGATTACATTCCACATGTGCAATCTCAACATTATTTTTTACAGATCTAAAAAAATTCTTCACAAGTAGGTTAAATATCCGTAAAATTTGCATATTTATTTTTGGAAAAAGATATATGAAAGAGTAAAACAAAACTATTAAATCAAAAATACTTGAGAGTAACATGAAATAAATTTGTAAACAATAACCATGCTTACTTAAATGCTGAAAATATTTCCATTCATTTAAATATAACATTTGAAAAATAGACTACACTGCTAAAGCTCTTTATTAATAGCATTGAGGTCTGTTAAAAATATTTTGGAGCAAATCCTGCATAATCACCAGCAGATACTTTTCGGCTTAAATCTAACTTCAGAGCCTCCTTTTCCTTAGAATGAATTTCAATTATTGGGATGTCGGACATATCTCCACAATTCTTATGTTTGTTAGTAAAGCATTTAGAAAAAAAGTCTTTTAACTTAGACCTACTTTTTTTAGGTGCAGGACTATTTTCATCATTGTCATCGTCATCACGCTCAAATGAGACTCCCTTTTTAAAAGGAATATCTTCATTGCTAAAAATGCTCATTGATCTATGACTTGATTTTGAATAAGTTCTAGAAACTCTGTTATCACTGTTTTCTATTTTTTCATTTTGAGCAGCGTATTTCTCTCTCCATTTCGAAATTTCAGCCTGTGTGCTTTCTGAATCTACATAAATTTCAAACAATGAAGATATTATTTCAGATGTTATTAAGCAATTGGTGTTGATGGATATCAATCTCAGCAAGAAAATACCATCCGGCCTTAAAAATTCATGGATGAAGTGTCTTACAATTTTTTTGAGAATTTTTAATCCATATTTACTCTCAGTTGGCTCGATTTTATTCATTAGGATCAAGTGTTTCATTACATAAGATGATCTGTTTCTAGCGAATGCAATTCTATAAAACCATAATGCTGAGTTTACAAAGGTAATAAGGAATAGAACAAATATCCATAACCAGAGAAATAGAAAAATCTTTTCGTTGAACAGATTGATTGGAAGTACACACTGTACAGTAAAATTATGATTTTGACCCAAAGAACGCACCGTAAAGTCACAGTATGTGATTAAAGGAAAAATTGGCGACTGACGAATCTTCGTATTCTTTCTCAATCCAGACAATACGTTTGATATTTTTGTGCCATTTAAAAGGGAATAGTAATATTCAAAAATTCCCATTGCGTCGGGTGATGTCTCTTTCCCTTGTAGAAAAATATCGATCCAGTAGGCTTCAAACATTGATATCGTTACATAGGTTAATTTTGTCGAAATGTATACGAGCCAAACTGATAGTCCATATCTGCGTCCAAAATAGAATATAAAGCAACGAAATTTATAACCTAAGCTTCGACGCCATTCGCAGAAAAAGTTGTGATCGATGTCTACAGAATTTTTCAGGTATTTTTCAATGTGATAAGCAACTTGTCTTAACGGAGGATCCCTGGTTTCAGGATTAACGGCATTGTCAAATGAAGTAAGAAGATCAACAATAGCATTTATATCAACAAAATGATGAGAGAAGACATGATACCAAAGAGCTCTTGGCACATAATATAGAACAGATAATCCAATGAACATCATTGGTAACCATTGGTAATATGTTATGTTATAAGTTGAATGCATTTCTCTTCCCTTTTCAATAGTTGTGGACATTGGTAGGAAGTATGTGTTTTGAACAAGACACAAATTGTTTGTGTAATCTATCCAAGAACCCGCGAAATATGTTGGAGTCCAGCATCTAAAAAATTGATAAATTATTAATGGTAACCTTAGTAAAAAAGTAAAAAAATATTATAATTGTACTTGAGTGAAATGAAATTTGAAGTAAAGTATGTTAATGTTGGAAAAGACATTCTCCAAATATCCGTTTTTGATATCATAAACACACCACAACACACGTTTTGCATACCTTAAATATATTGAACAAATGCTGTGTTCTCAACCAGCCTTGGTTCTACTAAAGTCGATTACAATTCAAAATTTCCTCAATTATTTTATTGATATACATTTAGTGGCATAATCTACATTCTACACATATGCTTGTGATGGTAATGCTTTTGTAATTTTGCAGTATGCCAAAAACAACACAATGTTTAAATAGAAGAATATATCTTCTTTTTTACGTAGATGGTGTAATAATATACACAATCAACTAATGCAAATTTATCTATATAAAAAAATTTTATTTTAAAAAAACAAAAAAATCTAAATATAATATATTGCCTATATATAATGATATTTTAAATCGTGGCTTGTGAAAGGCCGTATTTTGCGGAAAAAATGTTACGGTTCAACGCGATGGCAAGAATATTGGGCCAGCTTATCTAAGACGATGATAGAAATATGTTATGCAGGATGTATTCTAAAAATGAAATTATAGAAGTTTATTCCTAAAACAACTGGGTATAGTTGGATGGGTAGAAAAATCATGATTTCATGTATCCTACTGTGACTATATCTTAAAAGTTGAATTAATGATTCATGCAGTTTCACACTATCGAGCGAAAGCATTAGTTGCTACCCTTAAAATGTGAGTCTGCAACTAACAGAAACTTAGTTTTTTTAATTATTGAATTTGATTCCGTCGACGATAATTCCAGGCTTACCTGAAGCTACATATATTTCTGCTATCGTAATATCAATTTGCGAATTGCCAGTATTAACCTTAAACAACTAGGTGTCATTTTTGGAAAGCAGCAGTATGAGCTAGGATGGACCCGAACCCACCACATTCAAAATAATCCCTAACCAAACCCGACTCCGACAATTTGATGCCCTAACCTGGCAAGGGCCGGCCAAAACTCAAAATCAGGTCGGTCTTAACTAAGTACCCAATGTCACTCTGTAGTATGGCTGAGACCGGGCTTGAAGAAATTGACACAGTACCGTGGACAGAGCAGGGCATATTTTTGTTTCAAACTCAGCCCTATTCTCTTATTGAAAATTTGACAAAAGTGTGTTGGTGTGCCTGGAGTACTTGAAAAAATAAGATTCGGATATTTAACGTTTAGGCACTCAAGAGATTTAAAGGCCATGGGAGCAACAATAACTGAACTTATCTATTTATTTTATGCAGATAAACCATGTAAACAATGTAGATAAACAATGTAAATGATATTTCTGGTATTTAAGCATCATAGGCTCATATATTAAAATTATTTCAAATTAAAATATTTTATGCAATTCATTGGCTATATACAATTTCAATTCAGTACTACATGATGATTTTATTAATATAAACCAAGCTTCAATAGTGCGATGAAAGTAACACAGCTAAATTAAGGAAACATATTTGTAAAGCTAATTCAATACACAAGCATTAAGCACGCAATCAGAAACGCTTTATGCTTAGAGTGGAATCCCCACTTCATACCAAAGTTGAAACTGGGTTAGACATCGGATCTACACTACATATCTACGGGAACAGTAATTTTTGGTCCCGTTTGCAAAAAGTGAATTTTGATGCCGGTCTCTGTTTGGTCTAGGTAATCAGTTGATTTTGCTATGAAATAGAAATTATTTAATTTACAAAGCATTGTATAGGCTTAATACATCAAAGTTACTAGCAAAATTAATCGAATTATAATATTTTTAAGCGTATGAAATGCTTAACACACAATATAGGATTAGATTTTTTGATATGATACATATATAGGGATCTGGTCCCAGTATCGTCCCTATCTAGTACCGAAGTCATAATTTTACCTCCAGTATTTAGTCTTGATCCCTGCAGGACCAGCACCAGCTACAAATTCCACAGACCTCAAATCCACATCCAACTTAAACCAAATCGGGTTAAATTCACAGCCAAATCCAAACCCAGCTTAATTGGAGTAAAGTATAAAAATACATTTTGCATAACAATCTAGGCTCATTTTTAGTTTAGTTGAGGTGTTAGCAAACAAATGTAACATACTGGGAAGAAACACTGGTATCACGAATTAATCTTTTGTATAATATAGTAACTAAATAATTTCAAAGGTGAGATTGAAGAGATATTATTTAGATCAAAATTTGTAGACAGCCATAAAGAAGCAACCAATGGAGAAATATGTGTAGCTTTCTTCCAAATGAATATAATAATCATCTATGCCTTAATATGTACAACAAGGGGTTCTGCAAGACTAACATTTGTGTATTCAGTTATGCTGGCTGTTCTGGTCATTACTTCTAATCTCTAATACAATGCATTTTTACATTTTTAATCATTTATGAATTGTTCAAAATTTATTCAAAAAAATACATTGGCATTCACCGTTATTGCAAGCTGTCAAACTCAGGCTTTGGTAAATTATTGCTAGTCCTATCTTTGAACACCAATTTTTTCTGCTGACTTGGTACACTTATTTTTCTACAATATTGCATGAATTTAGTGTTTCGATGATAATTCTTTGCTCCAATTCCATGCATTGTGGTCCTGTCCCATTGAAATATTTCCCCCACAAAACCCATGTACCTAGTACTATTGGATGATTAAAAAATCACTAGATGTGATATGTATCAGTAATAACAAAGGAACCTGGTGGGCTATTGTAAATAAAATGGTTACATGGGTATTTAGTGGGGAACCTATTGCATATTTGGTTAGGTAGAGATAGAAATGAGAGAGGATTAAGCTATCCTAATGGCTAACATGATGAGGCCATTGAATTGATAAATTTTGCAACTAATAATACAAATATTATATTTCTTAAAATTTGAATTTTCCTCCTCCAATTTAGAGTTTCGGATATACTTCGATAGAAATTTTCAAACGAACTTTGTAATAACCCTACAAGCATTTATTTTTCCTTGAGAAAGTCACTAATGTGAAAAACAATTACCCAGGCTGATTCCCACCGAACAAAAAATTATCGTTGGCCGCCAGTGGAGGGCTATAATCTTCAGCAGACTTGTTGCTGTGTGTAAAATATTCTACTAAGAAAAAAAGGAACATGAATGGAATTTTGCAAAATTTAGGGATCTTTATTTAAGAAATTAAGAACTACTGATAAATTTAAAAGTTCTTTCTGACGATCTGCATTTAAGCTTTTGCTAAGCTATCAAACGATTTATTATCTCAAAATTCTAGATAGAAAAATTATGATCTACAGAAAATAAAATGTAGAACATTTATCAACATTTGATGAAGTTCAATGAAATAAAAGCAACACTTACAATATAATATAATCTCTTCCTCTTCCTCAACCTCAACAAGATTTTCATTTTTAATAAAACTAAGAGAAACTATACTATTAACACTATGCAACATGCACAGGGACAACAGTGGGAAGTCCCGAGATGTAAATGGGCTTGAATTTTCAGGCCCTACCAAATAACCAAGACATAGACCTGAAGAAATAATAGACGCTTTTGATAAGAGTTTAATATTAGGTCTACATGTTACATATACATCTAGGTTTGGTTATAAATGTAGGCCCACACATTCCATCTTTATTGTAATTTCTTAGTGCCCCAAAACAGCCCAAGCCTACCACTTCAGTGAAATTGCAAGTCTAATACATCGCTACCCAAGCGCACATACATCTAATCTCTGTTAAAACTATAGTAGAGCAGATGTATAAGTTTTTTTAAAATTATTGAACAGTTAAAATTTACTCTTGCTCAAATTTAGATTTTATGTCTAAAATTCTAAGGTTAAGGAAAATCACTGTATACCAAATTTAAGCAAAGTAATTTATTCCTACTATGTTTCAAGCATATTTAAAGAATATACATACATATTATCAACCTAGCTAACGGAAACTTACTTCTATTAATTACGTAAATATATCAGGTTTTCAAAATTGATTTTGGCTGGATAAATCAAAAACTTTCTGTAAAAATTTAAAACTGTAAAAATCTAAGCTCGTGAAATTCATTTTTAGATTCATTTTTCGCAATATGTTCAAATATTTTGGAGTTTTGCCTCGCTTTTAGTAATGACTAAGATGGTCCCACCTGCCAGAATATCCTGTATACGCCCTGCATAATATCTCAGGATATGATACCAGCTGCAGTTCTATAAGATTCTCAGATCATTTGTAATCTACTGTATTTATAAAACCATTTAATATTTAAGCATTAAATAATACTTATAATATTATTTTGTGGCCTGTTTCACCTTAAATAGATGATCAATAAAATATTTTATTGAATTAGTAAATTCCGAATAATAATGAAAAATTACTGGATGGCTTCTCCAAATCCTTCATACCAAACAGTCAAAAGGGAGAATGTAAAAAGAAGTGTTGATGTGTATTTATAATTCATGCGATCGACGAAGTCTTCATCTGATTTGTTAACAGATTTTGTTAAAATATTCCACAGTCTATCAAACATTTTAAACGAATTAGTAGCGTGTTTAAATTACGTGATACATACACAGTTAGAATTTGACAATGAGTCAAAAACAATAGAACTTTGTTCATTAAAACGTAGGCTTTTGCATTGATAGGCTTAATAATTTCTAAATATATCTAGATTCTATAACAAGTAAGCCTTCTTCAATGTTAAATTATGTCGTAGTTTATATTCAAATTTCACAACCAGCGTAGCCAGGGAGGCGTAAGGTGCCATGTTACTTCCCAAATTCTCAAAGTGTGGATTATGAAGTTGAGCATTTTGTAGAAAATATACTAAAATTTATAGAAAATTATATCAACCCTTATGAGTTTTGTGTCTATAGGCTTCTACATCAGGTTGCGATGTCTTAAAATAAACACTTTGTAGTTCACATGAACTCATCAAATGCTAATTGGCCTCTCTAATATTTTTTCTGGCTACGCTACTGACCCAATAAAGCTGAGAAGCCAATTTAATCATTATTACATTATTTACAAATAAAGTGAATTGAAGTTATTTATGGTAATTAGTTTTTTCAGCCTTGTTCACCCCATTGCTTGCATAGTTTTGCTTCTATGAAATAGTTTCCCACTTTCTCATAGAGTTTTTTAATAGAATGACATTACTATTTGATATTTTTTAACTAAAATATATTCACTCTAACTTAGTAACAGAATATTAGAATTAATACTTTAGAGCTTTGTATCGAGGATGCTGGGAGGGGGGCAATATTTTAATATTTAAAAAAAAATTGCTTTTTTTGGCTTGTATGAATAATATTGATTGTTGGAAATTTTCTAAAAATAAATTAAGGCAATGCACTTATTAAGTTGTCCAGGGTATACCAGGTATACGCTGTATATCTTTCATTTTATATAATCTATTTGCGTATATACGGAGAAAATTATAGCGTTTATATTAGCATGAGCAGGTATACTCAATCTCATTGTATTATTGGTTGAAATCATTATAACTTATTATGACCCACCTAGTAAAGAAATACACTGCAATTTATACATTTTAAGTTTTTCTATTGAATACAAAAATTTTTCATGTACTTATAATTTTAATCGAATCTCGTTGAATTTAAGGCGAGGAATACGTATTCCTCCATTTAAGGCAACATGAACACATAATCCATTGTTTCGCAGATGTAAACAATGTGTCGCTTATCTCTATCATAAGTTGCAATTGTGTATTAATAAGGAATACGGTCCCCCTATAAAATGTAACCACTTTGCATTTAGGATTTTGAAAATATTCCGTTTTTCTCTTTACATTAACAAATTGAGTATGATCTATTTTGTACCCACTTAGTACTTTATTGAAAAAATATCAAATCGTACAATTGAAATTGAAGAGCAATTGGAAGTATATTAAGGTACAAAAAATTTTCATAAGATATTTCCTTATTTGAATTTAAACACCAATGTAAGCACTCCCTTAGATATCTTTCAAGTTTTTCAAATTGATGTCTATTTGGCCACCAACATTGCGATCCATAAGTTATAGTAGATAATATGCACCTCTTGAATAATATATATGGTACTTTTCTTCTTAGATAAAATAATACATTAATTGCTATGCTTAGAACTTTGGTATAATGTGTGTTCCATTTTCAATCTGATGAGATATTTACGTCTAAATCATTGACTGATTCAACTAATTGAATATTATATGCAATATGTTTTGAAGATAAAAATCTTTGCATTTAGTTACATAATCTTAGATTTAGACGTATTGAATTGAATTTCATTTCCGAGTCAATTGTATTTTTAATAAGAAATTCAGTAGGGGATTCTACTAAAAGTTTGTTGTCATCAGCGAAAAGCCAAATATTTGAATTTGTAATAGTACAGAAATCATTAAGGAATAGAACAACATAAAAGTGGCCCAAGAACACTTCTTTGGGGTACTCCACTCGTTATTTTTAAAGGCTGCGAAATACTTCCACAAATATTTGTGTGTTGTTAGTGACCTGTTGAATAAGATTTGAACAATTGCATAAACTTATCAGCAAATCCAAATTTCGATAGCTTATCCAGTAAAAGATGGTGAGGAACCGTGTCAAATGCTTTACTAATGTCAAAGTATATTCCACAACATGGAGCACCAACATCAATACATTTATAAACTTTACCTAAATAACATAACAAATTCGTAATCGTAGAAGATCCACTTTGTAATCCATGCTGAAATTTATGTAATTTGTTTTTAATAAAGGAATAAATAAAATCAAATAAAAGTTTTCAAATATAAGGGAATTACGTAGTAGAATTCTAATTGGTCTGTAATTTCTAACATTATCTCGCTTGCCCTCTTTAAATATTGGAACAAAAAAGCAGATTTCCAGAACTTCGGATAGTCTAAGCTAAATAATATGCCGTTGAATATAATACATAAATGTTTTGAAATATTATCCAATGAAAGAGCAGACGAATTTGATTGACTTTTAATTATCTTTATGATTTTTGAAGGAGTTATTAAAAAGTCTTCAAGATAAAATTCACTATCATTACTATGTATATATTTTGGTCTTCGCTAAACTTAGCAATAAATTGCGTTAAAGTATCTATTGAACAATTCAGCCTTTACAACATTTGTATTTGCCTGTTTATTATTCCAATGAATGCAGTTCGGTAAACTAGAATTCTTTAATGATCTTAAACATTTAAGCACTTCATTATGAGAACCGTCTTGAAAAGAATTGATTTATACAAATTGTCAAGAGACACTGAATCTTGAAAATTTGTAAAATGAAATTCAAGATTCTTTATAAAAGTTGTTGACAGGTGTGATTTTATTCTTCTCTTGAATGTATTAAGTTTGTTTAGCAAATGAACAGTGTGCGATGAATAAAATAATGGCAGTAAACATTTTTTCTGTCTTTTCTTTGGGATTATGTAGTTTATTATTTCATATAAATTATAGTATCAAAATTCAATAAAGCATTAATTTCAACAAATGAACTCAGAAAATTAATACCTACCTTCTGAATTTCTTCAATAATGAAATTATAATTGGTATTTGCAAATGAATAGATGAAATTATTATTATAGGGTGTCCAGGTTTCATTGTAAAAGCATTTGATTTTGAAAATGAGAAAATGATGTGTTGAAATTCTATGATCTGAATTTTTTATAATGCAATCAAGGGAATTGTGATTGCCATCAGTTGTAAAAGCCAAACCCAATATATTACCATACCCGATACACAAGTAGGATTATTTACTATTTGATTAACATTAAGTTTAATAAATATTTCTAAATATTTATTTTCATAAAGATTTCTAGAAGAAAAACTGTTCCAATTCACCCCTGGCAATTTAAAATCACCCACTACGTAAATTTCATTATTCATATATTTATTATTAGACAGGTAAATTTCGAACAATCCTTTGAAATAGTCTAAGGCTGTTCTTAAATCACTTGGAGAAACAACATACAAGCTTCCTTTTTGAGGTAGATATAAACATAGTAATAATATACACATGTCTGCGTTTGAAAATATAATTCCACAAATGAAAGCATATTTTCCTTCATTTATAGCAATTAATACTCCTCCGTGAGGGCCTGAAGCTCTAGCAGTGCGACTAGCAATATAATAGTATAAAAAAGAAAATAATTCCATATTGGTTATGGCTCATGCCTGTATTTCAGAAGACTTTTTTCTATTTTCATATCTTCAAATGATATATCATTTTTCAAAAAATATCCAGTACCTTTTAGTTTACTACAAGCTGTTAGTGCTTTCCGACGATCCCAGGAGTTCTTAAAGTTAATTACTATAGGTCTTGGCTTAGAATGAGTGCTATTATATTTGCCACATCTATAAACATCTCCAAGTTTGCAATCATCTCCACTAAATATTATTAATTATTTTCTTCACATTATCAAAGTCACAGTTAATGCGATCAATCGTTATGAGAGGGCTCTGGCATTCCTGTTAGTACATTCAGATTTAAATCTCTATTCTGAGCTGATATAGAATTCATATTTGTAGCTTTGTAACATTTTTGAGCTTCCGTAAAGCCTGTATATAATTTTGATAAATCCCACCTAAATATTTCAAGCTTTTCAGGAATAGCATCTATTTTTTCTTGCACATTATTTTGATGGCGTATATGAAGATCATTTTGCAATGAAATTTCAGTTTTTAGAACATTTTGAGCTTGGCGATCTGTTAATTCCATTATTTCATTTTCCGATAATGAAAATACATCATCTTTATCGTTGATGTTAAATCCCTTGGGTAAAACCAAATTTTTTTCCAACTGTTCAAACCAGTAGCGTGGACAGAATAAAAAATCAGGAGGGACAGAATCATTTCCTGGAGGGGCAATAAATTGAATCAATTAAAATTTTGAAAAAAAAGTGCAGCAGTTTTGTAAATATTTAGTATATATTATGTATGAGAGGCTTGATTTTTGATTTTAAGTAAAAATTTGCTCTTAATTTAATAGTTGCGTAATATTTTAGATAATTATGCGTCTCGGCTTTAAAAGAATCAATGAAAATTTTTAATATATTTTTAAACAAGTGGTCATTGATCGATTTATTAACACTTTATGGTAGTATTAGTAATACTATTTAATACTATCAAACTTTCAAATGAAATATGATCTTATATCTATTTTATATACTTAGTTATCTTAGCTCAAGTTGCAATGTTTTAAGATACATGACCTACATATAATAACTAAATGTCTCACCTAACCGTATGCAGCCATTATTAAGGCTGACTAAGAAGCTATGTTTCTTGTTGGCCATAAGCATTAGTAAACTGACGCCCATATTCCACAGCTTTTGTCTAGCATTGATGAGCCCCCTCTGCAATAGCAGGCTCATAAACGCGTTCAAACAGGGCTGCGTGTTGTGCACATAACACAGTATGAGCTTGTCTGGTTTACTGCTACTAACTGTTTCAGCCACTAAAATAGTCTAGAATTATGCCTGCTCCCACGTTTTTTATATAAATGTAACAGCATGAACTGCTTGATGCAAAATAACGTATAATAATGTTGTTGATTTGGCATTTAAATAAATATTAGTAATGTCATCTAGGTAATCAGTGGCCTTGCTCCCCCTGGCCCCCTGTAGCTACGCCAGTGGTTCAAACTTATATATATATATATATATATGTATACAGTATTGGCCAAAAGTTTGGGAACAGTAACCTGTCTAAAGCGTGTTTTATGCTATTTCCTGGAAACTTTGTAAAATTCCTGG
>CABFPE010000093.1:1729456-1743208 GCA_900660155.1 Hofstenia miamia
ATTATTAACAGGTAGCCAATCTGAAAAAACATCGCTAATCTTTACTCTCTGATATCTGTGCTTCAAATAACTAGTTAACAAATTTCTGCTATTATAACAAAATCCCACATGTGATAATTTTTCTATAAGTATACTATGATTAATAGAATCAAAAGCTTCAGAAAGGTCTAAGCAAGCAATAGCAACGAATTTATTTGCATCAAGTGAAGATCTCCAATTCTCTGTAGCTTTTAAAAGTGCATCAGAAGTTGAAAATTTTTTTCGAAATCCAAATTGAGTATTTGACAAAAGACTATATTTATTTAGGTGTTCTGTTATTTGATCGTGCAATAATTTCTCGAATATTTTGCTTATTGGAGATGTTATCGAAATTGGCCAATAATTTTGGGCAACTGATGTATCATTTTTTTTAAAAATGGGAGTAACATGGGCAATTTTTAAATAATCCGGAAAATAATTATTTTTTATGCATTCATTAAAAATAAAATTTAAGGGATTGTGAATTATATCTGCAGCGCTTTTAAGTGCCCACGAAGGAATTTGGGAAGACCCACTTGATTTGTTGGGCTTAAGTTTATGAATTGCTTTTAAGGTTTCAAAACTTGTTGTAAAACGAAAAGAAAATTCGGGATTATAAACTTTAGCTGATTTACTTTTAAACTTTAATTCGTTAGAAATTTCATAGGTGTCTGTGAGCATTTTTCCATTTTTATTTTTGATCGCAAGTACAGGATCGTTTTTCTTAAAAACGGGAGTAACATGAGCAGTTTTTAAATAATCCGGAAAGTAATTATTTCGTATGCATTCGTTAAATATATAATTTAAGGGACTAGCAATCGCATGTGCAGTGACTTTAAGTGCCCATGAAGGAATGTTGGAAGGCCCACTTGATTTGTTGGCTTATGAATTGCTTTTAATGTTTCTAAGCCTGTTGTAAGACGGAAAGAAAAATCGGATTGATAAAATTTAGACGAATTATTTTCATACTTAACAGTTGGACCATTGTATTTTCTTAGATTAATAAAAGTCTGATTTAATTCGTTAGAAATTTCATAGGTATCTGTGATGATTTTCCCAGTTTCATTTTTGATAGAATTAATACAATTTGATTTAGATTTCTTACTATTACTGATATCATGAATAAGTTTCCACTTTGNATTAGTGTGGTACTCGATGTTGTGATTCTGGTCGGCAATGTTGCATTAGTTAATTTTAAATTGAAAGTATTTAAAAGTAGGTCAATTTTGCACTTTTCAATAGTACTGAAATAATTTAGGTTCCAGTCTCCAAGTAGCATTAAATCTTTATTTTCCGAACAAGCCAAAGATAATTCCTCTTCTAATTGCTGAATAAATAGATTAGCAAATTTCTTGTTTGGACAGTAAGATACATTTAACAACTGTTTTTTAAATTGAGAATTTTTTATTGGATTATTAATTTCTACCCATAGACTTTCAAAATTAGATGTTAGATTATTCCCAATATCATTGCGTTGTTTTGGATTAAATGACTTTGGTATTAGAAATAGAACTCCACCACCTTTTGTTTTACCTAATGGATTGCTGGTTAATCTATCTCTCCTAAATACTGTATATTTTTCGCTGTTAAAAGACCACATACTAGCAAGATCGTCAATTTTTAACCAAGTCTCCGAAATAGCTAAGATGACATCATTTTTAAAGCTGAAATTAATTGTTTATATTCAACATTTTTGCTGCTAAGATTTTGAAAGTTCAAATTTGTGATTCCATTTAGCTTTTTAAAAAAAGATTCGAAAGTTAAAATCGGACCTGAATTTGTTTCAATACCATATATACAGTTAATAAAAGGAAATATATAATAGCAGTTATTAGTTTCTTTTTAATGCTGATAACAATAGCGAAAACCGGATTGATCGAAACAACAAAATTTTTACTTTTACTAAAAAAAGATGCTTTATGGATATGAAGATAGAAAGGTGTTGGCAAAATTGAATTGAATTCACAAGTGTTATGAGTACCAATGAGATATATAACGGCAAATAGTAAATTTTTTGATGTAAACATAAACTTAATTTTAGGGTTATTGTAAGTTCTCCGTAGCCTGGGCGTTTGGAAACAAATATATAATAATTCACAAGACATAGTTAACATTTAAAAAGTTTCTTAGCTGCTGAATTAGGTCGCGTGCAGTGTTAATCGATGATATTTGCGGAGTAGCGGCGACTTCTGCGTAAGAGCGATGGGTTGTAGAGGGTACCCTCCGTGTGATTAATTAGCGTTGATTGATTAGNGATAGAAAGGTGTTGGCAAAATTGAATCGAATTCACAAGTGTTATGAGTACCAATGAGATAAATAACGGCAAATAGTAAAATTTTTGATGTAAACATAAACTTAATTTTAGGGTTATTGTAAGTTCTCCGTAGCCTGGGCGTTTGGAAACAAATATATAATAATTCACAAGACATAGTTAACATTTAAAAAGTTTCTTAGCTGCTGAATTAGGTCGCGTGCAGTGTTAATTGGTGATATTTGCGGAGTAGCGGCGACTTCTGCGTAAGAGCGATGGGTTGTAGAGGGTACCCTCCGTGTGACGCGAGGCTGATTAATTAGCGCTGATTGATTAGGATTGAAGGGTCGCGTGGCGCTCCTAATTGTCGGGTTACGTTGCGTGCGGTTAACTAGATGCGGTTCTTCAAAGGAATGCTTGATTGCTAAAGCTAGTTTTGCATAACCGCGAATGGAGAAATGTATACCGTTACGAGTGAAAATAAAGACATGATTCTGTTAGGTGACTGGAACCCTAACTAATTTAACAAAAACAAATGGATTAAATTAGAATTTTTCCTAAATAGATTTAATTTAAAAATGGCTAATACAATTTCTTAAATACTCATTACTGAATCAAGCAATACTCTAATAGATTACATTATTTTACCAGAAAATATCAAAATTCCATATAAATACTACACATCTGAGTGTCCTTTCTCAAATCAATATTTCAATGCTAAAAAACTTTACAAAATATTTGAATTGCATTTCAATACTCATTGTCCAAAAAAGACTTAATTTCTTCAAATAACTTTTTGCAGGCTGATAATTATTCTTTCAAAGTGTGGTTAACAGATGCATGCAAGTTTTTTTAGTAAAAAAAGGGATGCATATAATACATTTTCTAATTCTCAACCTCCTCAAAATTTCTCACTACATAGAAAAGCAAGAAATATTTCTAATATAGAAAACCAAAAAGCCTTCAATGCAAAAAAACTTCCAATCAAATATCTAAGTGGAAATTTATTTGTATTGCCACCAATAATAATAGAGCTAAGTATACCACTATTGATAAGCTCAAAGATTTGAATTGATGCATGCACAGCAATGACGTAGGAATTCCTAGCATCCTAAATAAAACTTTTACTAACCTTGGTAAATATATGGACCTGACATAGAATACAATCTTTCAAATCACTATTACACATCTCCTGAATTCAGTTTTTGCTATGCTACTAGCTATGAACTGATCAAAGCACTTAAGTGGCTTAAATCTAATAAATCCAGTGGCCTTTTGAATATTCCCTCATGAGCTACAGCTAATCAAATTGCCAGACCATTCAATTGAGTTAAAATTAATAGTGTTTTTCAAATTGGCTAGAACTTTAGAATGTGATTCCCCAAGGAATGATCCTAGGAACACTGCTGTTTTGTTTATACTTTAATGACGTGTGTAAAGTTAAAAACTGCAACTTGATTCAATATGCTGATGATATCTAATTTTAGTAGCCATAAATCAATTGATACAGCTTTAAAAACTATTGAATTAAAATGTATTAAGTTGTGTAGGTATTTTAGCATGCATAAATTGATTATTAATGTAAAGAAAACTGAATTTGGCATACTTCAACCTTCTAGTAAAGCTCTAGTCACAATAAATTACACTCTTAATATCAAAAATGATTGTATTAAGGCTGTTGACACTTTTAGATATTTAGGAGTTACTTTTGATTCAAAGTTACAGTTCAAAGCACAAATAAATTTCATAGTGAAAAGGTTGGCTATGGGCATTAAAAGCATTTCTTAGATTTCAGATGAATTTCTTTGCACTGCAGTAATCAAAATGTTTCATGCATGTTTTCTCAATCATCTCAGCTTTGCTATTGTGCTATTCACAAATCAAAAGTATTCTCTTCTAGAACCAGCTTGAAACCCAGCTTAAATGGGTTCTGAAAGTGCATTAACAAAACTCTAGTGAAATGAAAGATCACATTACTGCAACTATCTAATTATTTTTAATAATGTAGTACATTACTTTAAGATAATTTATGAATTACTGTTTAATCAAGTTTCTGAACTTTGACATCAATATCAGAAAGAGATAAAAGAAATTTTCTTGCATTAAATTTAAAAAAAATGTATTGAAGCATTCATTTATTAATAGTCCTATCAGCAAATGAAACATCCTTCCAAAAGTTATTAAAAATAGCAATAAGCTTAAGTCTTTTAAAAAGTAGTTAAAAACTTTTTTACTAAAACAAAGATATATACTGGGAAAATCTTGACTGGGATATTAATATTATAATAGTAATTACACTATTTCAAGTAACAAATTACATTGTAATAATGCTGCAACCTACATATGCTTAATTCTACGGTAAATATCATTTTGTATTTTTTATGATGCTATTTAATAATGTAGAGTCACTCGGGGAAATTTTTCGTGATTATTATTTATTTTTATCTGTTTTGTATTAACGTCATTATGACGTAAAAATTATTTTGAGCTTAAGTTTACAAAAGCTAACTATGTCCCCTCGATGGTGCTAAACGTGTTGCTCAAATTGAATTTGATTTGCAAGGGAAAACGATAACATGAATAGCTAATGATTAACTGTGATTGTAAACTAAGACAGTAGTTATTTATTATTTTGAATGTGTATAAATTGAGAAACACTGTTGAGAAAGGTCAATAGATTTTATCTAGCCCCAATTACTGTTTACTTTTCTCTTCGTTACTTTTTAGTATTTTTTGATTATGAAAATAACTGCTTAAGTTCGGCGACAATTTGGGAGTGCTTTCTCAAGGCACGGGGCGACACGTAGCTCCTGGCGATCGACAGATCTTCCCAGCCTAAATTGTGGCCTCATTAGGTTATGGATATGGTTACGGCTAAGGAAATAATAAATCTCTCGTTTGATATTCAACACGTACATGCACTTATATTTTATGACACTGTGATGATACCATGCCATTGGCTAACACGAATGTCTGGCAATTACAGACTATTATTTAGTGAGCTGAGAACTAACAATGAAAATGAGATGTTTATTTTGTGTATGAGATAGAAATTAATAAGTGAGACAAATAGGGTAGCACCATGCACTAAGTCGAGCACTAAACTGTTCCTGAAGACTTCGCTTCGGCTGGAAGCCACGTGAGTTGGTCATCTTGGAGTTACCTAAAGTATAGATTACTTGGATGAATTACCAATGTTTATATTAGTATTGTTTTCTCTTTATTTGCTTTCCCCAGAATCAGGGCTGTTGTATTTCTATGCTAAACCTTCTGCAGAGTCAAATAGTTTTCTAGTATAATTACAGCCCGCAATTCTACATGGCGACCGTGACAGGACGCTGACGTGATAACGAAATATTCTCTGTTGTCTCTTTTGATGGTCTGGATTTGGTTTTGTTTGAGTTTTGGTGCTTGTCAGCTGGGATAGTTGTTTCCCCTGATGGCAATTGGGTTTCAGTGCAAATCTACCAACTGATGTATACAGATCCTTGTTCTTTCCATTGGGAAGGCAACCCCAATTTTTAAGTGTTCTGCTCTGTTTAGTTTATGTTTGTGTTTTTACTCTTTACAATTCTGTTTTTTGTCTCAGTGCTTTATGTGTTGGATTTAGTACCAATGGCCGCCGTATCGCCATATCTCACAATTGGGTTTGGATCCTGTGATTTTCATGAGCTGTGTGTTTCTTTTGTGGTTGGGAAGTGCTCCAAACTGTCAGTTAGCATAGTTCTTATTTCTTGTTATTCGCTTTATAATTAATGGATTCAAATCGTAAAGTTACTTTTTTTCCTACTTTTGGGACTCCTCTGGAACGGAGTGTCGTCCCCTGTGTAAGTGTTGGCAACCAGGACGTTGCCCCTTGCACTGTTGGATCGTTGTTAAACTTCTGTCCTTTGACTTCTCCTACCCAAACGACTCAAATGCGCGATCATCTTGCGTCAACCAGTCCCTATCCACGTGAGGGTACTAGCAGCCCTGATGTCCAACAAAGGCTTCACAGAGTATTGAATATGCAGAATGCTCCTCCCATTCCATTCTGTCCCTTGAATCATGTCGATAATGTGATGAACTCTTTGCCACACTTTGATACTCAACAAATGGAGATTGAGCATTTGAAAGATGCATTATCCCAGCAAGTAGCTATGAGAATGGATAGTGAACGTCAAGTTGAATCTCTCCAAGCCAAGCTCAATACTCAACATGTTGCTTACCAGAAAATGGAAATGCGAATGCTAGAATCTACTGTTGCATTGGAGTTACAAATTCATGAATTAAAAACCCAGATGGCTAAGTCGGAAGAAGATAATCTCTTAAAGGTTCCTGTGGGCGAATTTGTTACTCATGCCACATTAAACGAAGCTTTAGGGGATTGGGCTGAAAAGATCACTGATCAGTTTGCACAGATGATTCGATCTGGAGAAGGTAGAAATTCAACCCCCGCTTGCCTGAGTGCACCCATGCCTTCACCATGTGATGAGAGTAAGGTGACGATTCCACCTACTTCAGTGTCATCTTGTATCATTTCATTTGTGTCGTCTAATCCTGCATTCACTCAAGCATCTTTCGCTACTGTGGCTACCCCTTCGAGAGAATTCATTACTCCTGTCCACGTGCAGCCTTCTTGTGTTTCCACAGTAACTACTGCAAAAGAACATGTTACTGATACAATGAGTCCAGTAAATGGCACCACCTCAGATAAGCGACCCTGATTTCATAGTTCGATTCTCCCTGTTGAGACTCCTGGGCAAATACCTGTGCATAGTAAACATTCAGTGTTACCTAAATTCACGGGACAAATCAACGCAGTTTCACAATCTTTTGAGGAGTGGTTTTTCTGTTTGAGCTTCACATGAAACAGTATAAAACATCTCAAGAAGATGCTGTATCCTCAATTCCCACTATATTTGAGTGGGCTAGCATACAATCAATACATGATGTTGGATAGGAATATCAAGACCGATTATCAACTGTTAGTTGGATTTTTTGAGGATCACTACAAGGCCCCTCACATAAAACACCAATACAAGACTCTGCTATGCGATATGTCTTTTAAGAGAGGGGATGATATTCGTAATTATATTACGCAAGTTGAAAGACTTTTTTGATTAAGTAGTTTGTCTCCTGAATACTCTCGACATGATTTATTCTCCTATATTTGCAGAGGTTTTCCCCCTTCAATTTGCAGTCGCCTGGAGATGAAATGCAACCCAGAGGAGAGTTTGCACGAGATTATACGAAAGGCAATTAGCATTGTTTACATGATTTATAACTCTACTAGAATTGATAAAGATCTTCATGAACTATCTGGAACAACCGTAAGACATGAATCCAAGAAAATGGTCTTGAAGAAAGACTTCGACATGGCGTCAGTAAGGTGTTTTCAATGTGGTGAGAAAGGACATTTTAAATCTAATTGTAAGGCAAAAATCCAAATTGTTGCTGAAGGTGAAGGTTTCTTGGTGGATGATCATGATCTTGCTACATCTGCTCCCGACGCCTTGTTAGTCGATTTGACAGAGAATGAGTCCCCACATTTAAATTAAATGGAGCGCCAACTCCTTCAAAACGTGCACAGGACGTACTGGTTATCACGAATCTGATAAGGAAAAACCTAATTCCTGTGGAAATGAATGGACGAATTATTAATGCCACTATCAACACTGGGGCTGCTGCTTCAATCATAAGCAATGAATGCTGTAAAGACATTTGCTTTACCTGTGATTCATTAAATCCCTCATCTGATCTGAAACTTATTGATGCATCAGGAAACTCAATTTCATTGAAAGTGAAATTACGAAATGCCACATTAAAGATTCACGCTGAACAGTTTGAAGTAGACCTCATTGTCATCGATACAGCTAACCATCAACTTCCCTACGATTTGATTCTGGGTAATGACTTCCTTGAGAGGAACGCATGCGTGATTGATTATAAAAATAACACGATATCCATAAAAGATCAAGATGCCACGCAGTTAGCTACGATTCCCGAATGGGAAGTAGTGTTTAATTTATCTGATACTGTCTACTTAGAAGCAAAGCACTGGACCTGAATAGCTGTGTTCTCGGATTCAGAGATAAATGGAGACATGATGATAGAGGGCCAAAGAGGCAAATATATTAAAGGCATCTCTTTTTCACCCGATCTCTGCAAGGTAATTTCAGGAAAAACCTATGTCACTATTCTTAATGGGTCAACGCATCCAGTACGATTTAAAGAATCTGATCTCCAAATCATCAGAGTACCAGTTAGGGTCGAGAGTGTTGAGACCTCCTGTTTGTCCATATGTACCGCCATCCATGATCTAGAAGAGTTATCTAGTGTTCAGATCCCTACGGTAAACCACGAAACCCATCCACATCTAAATGATACAGATAAAAGATCACTCATTTCTATACTTCAAAGCAAGAGTGAAGTTTTTAATTACGGGACAATAAGTGTGGGGCAAGCCATTGGCGAAGAACATGCTATTGAGGTAAAGCAGGATAAGCTGATTCGATTACCTGTTTGCCGGGTTCTGGAAAATCTCAAATCAGAGTACAAGAAAATTCTAAAGGATCTAATCAAGAGTGGAATAATTCAGGGAAGCAACAGTCCCTATGCTGCCCCCACAGTGTATATTCGACAAGGGGAAAAATACAGGCTATGTATTGATTTTCGGAAATTAAACAATATCACAATCAAGGACCTGTTATACAATGCCAGTAAATATAAGTTTTTCTCCTGCCTCAATCTCTGTAAAGCTTAGTTTTTCTCCTGCCTCGATCTCTGTAAAGCTTACTGGCAGGTGCTGATGCGTCCATCCGACATTCAAAAGACTGCATTCATTACACCATACGGCCTATATGAATGGAAATATATGGCTTTCAGGTTATGTAATGCCCCTGCAACTTTTCAGCGCTATGTAACCAAAGTCCTAACCAACAAGTCCAACATTCTCAAACCCGGTATTTCGGCATATATTGATGACATTCTTGTAGCGAGTGAGACTTTTGACGAACATCTTGAGAAATTGAACCAGACTTTGGAACTGTTGCAGAAAGCCAGACTTAAGGTGAATGGAAATAAATGCTCTCTGGCACAACTTAAAGTTACGTTTCTTGGCAGAGTGATAGAGCATGGAAGAATCTCAATCAAAACCAATGCTAAGCAATTTCTAGAGAAGATTGAGACACCCAGGAGCAGAAAAGATGTGCAGAGGTTAATGGGATTTCTAAATTACTACAGAATGTTTATCCCTGATTTGGCCGAGAAAACAAAATCCATAACTCAACTACTTAAGAAGTCTCACAAGTTTAAATGTACATGGACTGAACAGGAAGCTTTAGAAGGAATCAAAACTGAGTTACAAAAAATACCATCGCTAAATATTCCGGACTACAACAAGGATTTTATCATGGACTGTGATGCAAGCACTGTTGCCATCAGTGGCGTGTTAAGCCAGGAGATAAACAGAATCAAAAGCCCGGTTCAATATTTTAGTAGAAAACTACGAGCTGCTGAGAAGAATTACGGTGCGACCAAATGTGAGATGTTAGCATTAGTGGAGTCGCTCAAGACATTCTGATATTTTATTTTAGGTCGAAAGTTCATTGTGCGCATAGATAATAGCACACTAGCCTGGCTTAAGAAATTTTCAGGAGATAAGTCCAACATAGTAGCCAGATGGATAGAATAACTTAATGATTTCTCCTTCTCGATAAAACATCACCTGGACGCTTGCATTTGAATGCCAACTACTGGACAGTGTTGCCAAGCTATGAAAGGGATCTAAAAAAGCCAGCCAGAGAGAAGATCCCATTTGCGTTTCTACCACACACTGAATATGAATTGATTCCTGAAATAAATTCCGATCAAAACGGTAAAGAAATTCTACCAATCTTAATCCGCGAAGAAATATCTGAAGAAGAGATTATTAAACACCAACAAAATGATCTCACACTCTCTGATATTATGAGAAGGATGAAGGACCCCTTCCATCCCCTTTCACCGACTGCTATCAGATATTACAATTGATATAACTGGAAAATGACAGAGAAAGGACTATTATATGCAAAGAGTCAAAATAATCGCCTTGCTATTCCAGAGAATATTTCAAAAGAGATCTTGTAAGGAGGGTTCATGAAAGGGGCCATTTAGGAATTATACAAACCAAAAAGACATTTAACTCTCGTTATGTTACCATTGGGATTTGATCAACAGTTCAGGACATAATCAACAAATGTGGGAAGTGTTTATTAAATAACTCCTCTCATTTCCCAGAACAGAGGGCTGAATTGGAATGTTGTGCAGCCACCAGTCTGAATGAGATCGTACATATGGACCTGGAGCAATTATCCAGTGACAGCGAGGGATTTCAACATCTTTTAGTAATCATAGATCACTTTACCAAATATGCTAGGATAATTCCCATGGACAGTACACAAGCTGAGAAGGTAGCTGATAAAATAGTGAAGGAATGGATTTTAAAATACTGTCCTATGTCTCGGCTAATTTCAGATCATGGCCCACAGTTTGAAAGTAATTTGATGAAAACCCTCATGCCTGAATTAGAAATATTACATGACTTCACCACTGCATATCACCCTCAAGCCAATGGCAGTGGAATGCCTAAACCGAACTTTAATAAAACTAATTAGAGTGGCATTATCACGAGCAGCAGGGAAGGATTGGCGTCGGGTGATAGAATGTATCGAATTTTTTTATAATACCTCAGTCCATTCTACAACTGGGGTCAGTCTGTTTAAAGCCATGTTCGGCTGCAAAGCATTAACCTCGTTATCAATGATGTATCCACACTATTCAGAAATTACCTTAGATAAATATGTTGATCAGTTATTACGTGATATGCAGCAGATTCACTTAACTATTTGTCACAACACTAACCAATCTTGTATACGACAAAAAAGAACATTTAACAAAAAACTGTATGGTGAATCGCATAAACGAGGAGATAAAGTATTTGCATATCTACCTCGTATTATAACTGATCACAATCAGGTGCGAAAATTAGCCAATAACTGGCAGGGTCCATTCACTGTAGAGAAAGTGCTCGACCACAATACATACACACTCAATAACGGAAAAACCGTACACTTTCAGAGATTAAAACAATCAATTAAAGATATTGATAATGTCATCATTGATGATAATAACGAATTTACATTAGTCGATAATGGTATTGATGAATTTGCAACTTATGATAATTTAACTGAGTTTGCCGAGGAAGACTTCTATGATACTGATTTTGAACATGATATAGTAGATAATGTTGGCTCACGAGTTTTGCCTTCAAGGCGAGCCAGAGAGAATCAAACTTTTGATCCCAACATTTGTGATCTTAACCTCATAGATATGTTTAGGAATGACACCGATAGGGAAGAACAAATTAGAGTCGCCAGCTCCTCCATCCCGTCAAAGAGTGAGAAGGAGAATGGAGGTTAGCGGACATGATGTCACATCCTCATTGAGGCGTGGGAGACCTGGATCTTTGCTTGATGAGGCACGTGAAAACAAACGAGGACGACATGAAGATGCTGAGGAGAGTCCTATACTGTACGGGCGACAAGTAGCTCCACACTTAGGAGAGGAGACAGCATCAACACCGTCCTCATCTTGCTACTCCATGGGGGGACACGTACTTCCACGCGCGTGATCAGAGCTGGCAATACAAACCTCAACAACTCTAAATAAGCAACATTTACGTACCCCTTTTTGTGCTTTACAAAATGTAAATACATCCCCAAAGAGTGATTCAATAGCCCCCTCTACCTCTAATAGTTCTGTTACTTCAACAGTCCGCTCTAAGAAGAATGAAGAACGCAAGAAGAGGATGTCCAGAGTTGGGGCAGATACACTGCATCCCTATTTCATAGCTCCACGTCGAGCAGTACATTACATTCACGATGATATTTCAGAGGCTACCCAGAACCAATTATGATGGACATACAACACCAAAAAGTTAAGTTGTTCAATCAATATAATACCTTTTATAATTGATGCAGAAAAACGTCCTCAAATAAATTGTATAATTTGTTATGATTCCAGCATGCTTGAAGGAATTAGCCGGTTATATTGGAGAAGTACAGTACATATTTCCTTTGATGAAGACTTTTCAATATACAATCTCTGCAAGTTTTTAAACAGTGGAAGCCCCATTAGAAGCTTTGAATGTGTTAACATTGATTTACCAAACCTGTTAGTAATTTATTTTCTGAGAATTCATGAAGTTCAAGATGAACACATAATGGAACAGATAGAAATTGCGTATTGTATAGCGAAGGTTGAAGGAATAAGACTGGTAATAGTACTCCGGGAAGAACATGAAGACAGCATCCCCAAAGTGATAGAAAGCCTTAACTACAGGATGGAAAATTTTATTATTCTTTATAGATCCCAATACAGCCAAATATCACTGCAGAACTCTCAGATGCCCTCAGTCACGAAATTATTATTCACAGATCTTATGTTATGTGAGAAAATTCCATCACATAAATTAGCCGTTGATAAAAAACTGATTATTGATACGATATTGCAGGCCCAAACTCTGGAATTGCTAAACATGAACACCATACACACTGTAACAGATATGAGGGTCAGTTTTGTTTTTTCTCAAAGTTTTCAAACTTTACAAGAAATTCAAGCCATATGGACAGACATTAAAACCACAAAAAACCCGAGTCCCTGATTGGCCCAATATATGAATCAAAAGTCCTAGTTCATAAATACCATCAGTCTGTTGAAAGAGTTTTACGGGAAATCAAGTTTTCTTATAAAATTCAAGATCGGAAAAACTTTAAATCACTGTTATTTTCAGAAGACAGAGTACCTGACATTTTTGCGAGAGGCGCCATCTGGATTATGGCCATCTATCTGAGGAGAGACCCACATATCATTTTACTGATCTACCAAAATAAATGTAACATCCTGTCAAAAATGGTAGATCACGAAATAGCTGTCTGTCCACTCACATGGAAAGTAAAAAACTGGTTACACAAATGTGGGCCGCCATCATCACCATGCAAAAACAAACGAGCTATGGAGCACTACGAAAAACATTATGCCCAACTGGTGGGGGTGAGCAGCATAACAGGAAAGTTGTCGATTATCTTGATTAGCAACAGGTTGGGAATCTGTCCGTCGGACATTAATATTTTTTCTGAAACAATGAAGAAGTACATGTGGGGTGCCACTGCTGAAACTAAGTTCGCAATCTTTTCCTTAGAGAATGCCCTGTTAAGCACTAAGAGACTAATTGAACAACAACCTGGATCCACGAAGGCATTCTTGGAGTTAATAAGAACAAGAGAGGTCTTAATGCAATTCTCTCGTGAGCCTCAGTATGCTGAATTGGAACAATGGTGTAACATCCTCCACCTAGCTTGTTACGCCGTGTTTAATCACTGTTAAGGGATGCTTAGTAAACTGTGGGTGAGGTGTTACCCATTTGTTGATCCATCAAATTTCTCTTTCTTATTAACTAGTTA
>CABFPE010000093.1:1744208-1756666 GCA_900660155.1 Hofstenia miamia
ATTTTACCTGCCTTTGTTTACAATAATTGATATTCAACGTAGTTTAACATGCTCGTAATCATTTTCCCTTGTAAATTAAATTTGAGCAAAACAAAAGCACCGACGAGGGGACACAAAACTAGTAGCAACAAAACTAATCTCGAAAATAACTTGAAACGTCATAGTGACGTCAAAATACAGTGGAATTAAATCAAAATCAAAAGATATAAAAAGCACAAAATTCCCTGAGCAACTCTACACTATATCAGATATATTCAAGCCAATATGTAAAGATATAAATTCAATAATTACTAGGGAGTGTGGGTGTGCATCTGATCATTATATCTTGTAACACATCAATAATTTGCTAAAACAACAAAAACCTAATAGTATGTAAACCATTCATTGCAAAAAAGAATGTTAATGGAAAATTTTTGCAATGGAATTATATGTTTATTGAAAAAACAGCAAAATTCTTGAGTGAAACAGAAGAATTATTCAATTTTTACAAAGATTGTGTGGTAATTTATTTGGCAACATAAATCTTGTTATAATTTCAATAACAAATATCATACTAATTTTGTTAAAATTTGGAAATATGCTAGGATTTTAATGGAATTATATATCCAAACACAATCAACAATGCAAGCTATGAACATGACATATTTTCTGGAAATCATGTTTTAATGGTATACATCAATATTGTAGAACTTCAATTTGTTGTACACACACAATTACCCTTATCAGACAAATGTCCTTGATGCTGAGATATTCTGTAAAATCAAGCACCAGCCAATTATTCATCATGAGAAACAAAATCCAATGTATAAACCTGCGTCACAATCATATATCAATAGAATAAATGTGAATTTTTATAGTGAAAAAGTCAAATAATATAATTCACAGGAACCAGAAGATTGTATATCAAGCTGGATATTCATACAGAATTAAGAAATGGCGGAAAATTAAATTTTTTTCATTTGAAGTTTGGAGTGTTTGTGTAAACTCTATACATTTGTGCTTTATATTAAATATATCTATAATTATTATTTTTAAGAGTTGCAAAATGTAATGCATTATTCAGTTTTTATGGAGATTTAGTTGAGGATGGCTGACTTTCTCCAATGCTGGTAAGTTTTTTTACATTTCAATTTTTAATATTATACAATAACAATTTTTAGTTGGAAATTGATTGCTATAAATGTTAAATATTAGTAACATCAATAAAAATTTCGTAGAGACAGTTGATTTCCAAATGAAAATACTGCATATATTATCAATGCAAATGTGTAAGAAACTAAATTACAAACGAAAAAATAGTAGCAAAAACTGTAAAAGAGAATTTCTTCTTTCATATTATTAAAAATAGCAAATTCTTCACAACATGTAACAACTAATTTGATGTTGGGAGAAAACACACATTGACTTTATTGGAGATAATGTAGAGAGTCACTCGGAAATTTTCGTGATTATTATTGATTATTATCTATTTTGTATTAACGTCATGATGATGTAAAAGTTATTTCAAGCTTAAGTTTACGAAAGCTAATTATGTCCCCTCAATGGTGCTAAACGTGTTGCTCAAATTGAATTTGATTTGCGAGGGAAAACAATAACATGAATAGCTAATGATTAACTGTGATTGTAAACTAAGACAGGTAGTTATTTATTATTATTTTGAAAGTGTATAAATTGAGAAACACTGTTGAGAAAGGTCAATAGATTTTATCTAGCCTCAATTACTGTTTACTTTTCTCTCCGTTACTTTTTAGTATTTTTTGATTATGAAAATAACTGCTTAAGTTCGGCGACAATTTGGGAGTGCTTTCTCAAGGCACAGGGCAACACGTAGCTCCTGGCGATCAACAGATCTTCCCAGCCCAAATTGTGGACTCATTAGGTTATGAATACGGTTATGGCTAAGGAAATAATAAATCTCTCGTTCGATATTCAACACGTACATGCACTTATATTTTATGACACTGTGATGATACCATGCCATTGGCTAACACGAATGTCTGGCAATTACAGACTATTATTTAGTGAGCTGAGAACTAACAATGAAAATGAGATGTTTATTTTGTGTATGAGATAGAAATTAATAAGTGAGACAAATAGGGTAGCACCATGCACTAAGTCGAGCACTAAACTGTTCCTGAAGACTTCGCTTCAGCTGGAAGCCATGTGAGTTGGTCATCTTGGAGTTACCTAAAGTATTGATTACTTGGATGAATTACCAATGTTTATATTATTATTGTTTTCTCTTTATTTGCTTTCCCCAGAATCAGGGCTGTTGTATTTCTATGCTAAACCTTCTGCAGAGTCAAATAGTTTTCTAGTATAATTACAGCCCACGATTCTACATGGCGACCGTGACAGGACGCTGACGTGATAACGACATATTCTTTGTTGTCTCTTTTGATGGTCTGGATTTGGTTTTGTTTGAGTTCTGGTGCTTGTCAGCTGGGATAGTTGTTTCCCCTGACGGCAATTGGATTTCAGTGCAAATCTACCAACTGATGTATACAGATCCTTGTTCTTTCCATTGGGAAGGCAACAACAATTTTTAAGTGTTCTGCTCAGTTTATGTTTGTGTTTTTACTCTTTACAATTCTGCTTTTTGTCTCAGTGCTTTATGTGTTGGATTTAATACCAATTGCCGCTGTATCGCCAGATGTATCTCACAATTGGGTTTGGATCCTGTGATTTCAATGAGTTGTGTGTTTCTTCTGTGGTTGGGAAGTGCTCCCAACTGTCAGTTAGCATAGTTCTTATTTCTTGTTATTTGCTTTATAAGTAATGGATTCAAATCGTACAGTTACTTTTTCTCCTACTTTTGGGACTCCTCCGGAATGGAGTGTCCCCTGTGTAAGTGTTGGCAACCAGGACGTTGCCCCTTGCACTGTTGGATCATTGTTAAACTTCTGTCCTTTGACTTCTCCTACTCAAATGAGTCAAACTCGCGATCATCTTGATCATCTTGCATCAACCAGTCCCTACCCACGTGAGGGTACTAGCAGCCCTGATGTCCAGCGAAGGCTTCGCAGAGTATTGAATACGCAGAATGCTCCTCCCATTCCATTCCGTCCCTTGAATTGTGTTGATAATGTGATGAACTCCTTGCCACACTTTGATACTCAACAAATGGAGATTGAGCACTTGAAAGATGCATTATCACAGCAAGTAGCTATGAGAATGGATAGTGAGCGTCAAGTCGAATCTCTCCAAGCCGAGCTAAACACTCAACATGTTGCATATCAGAAAATGGAAAGGCAAATGCTCGAGTCTTCTGTCGCATTGGAGTTGCAAATTCATGAGTTAAAGACTCAGATGGCTAAGTCATAAGAAGATAATCTATTAAAGGTTCCTGTTGGCGAATTTGTCACTCATGCCACACTACACAAAGCTTTAGGGGATTGGGCCGAGAGGATCACTGATCAACTTGCACAGATGATTTGATCTGGAGAAGGTAGAAGTTCAACCTCTGCTTGCCCGAGTGCACTCATGCCCTCACTGTGCAATGAAAGTAAGGTGATGATTCCACCCACTTCAGGGTCATCTTGCAGCACTTCTTTTTTGCCGTCTAATCTTGTGTTCACTCAAGCATCTATTGCTACTGCTGTTACCCCTTCGAGAGACCTCATTACTCCTGTCCACTCACAGCCTCCTTGTGCTTCCACCACAGTAACTACCGCAAAGGAACATATCACTGATGCAATGAGTCCCGTAAATGGTACCACCTCAGATAAGCAACCTTGTTTTCGTAGTTTGATTCTTTCTGTTGAGACTCCTGGATAAATACCAGTGCATAGTAAGCATTCAGTTTTACCTAAATTCACTGGACAGATCAACTCAGTTGCACAATCCTTTGAGGAATGGTTTTTCCTGTTCGAGCTTCATATGAAACAGTATAAAACATCTCAGGAAGACGCTGTATCACAATTCCCACTATATTTAAGTGGTTTAGCGTACAATCAGTATATGATGTTGGATAGAAATATAAAGACCGATTATCAACTGCTAGTTGGATTTTTTGAGGATCACTACAAAGCCCCTCACATAAAACACCAATACAAGACTCTGCTCTGTGATATGTCTTTTAAGAGAGGGGATGATATTTGTAATTATATTACGCAAGTTGAGAGACTTTTCCGATTAAGTAGCTTGTCTCCTGAATATTCTCGGCATGATTTATTCTCTTATATTTGCAGAGGCTTTCCCCCTTCAATTCAGAGCCGCTTGGAGATGAAATGCGACCCAGAGGAGAGCTTACACGAGATTATACAAAAGGCAATTAGTGTTGTCTACATGATTTATAACTCTACCAGAATTGATAAAGACAGGCAACTAGTGTTGTTTACATGATTTATAACTCTACCAGAATTGATAAAGACCTACATGAACTATCTGGAACAACCGTAAGACATGAATCTAAGAAAATGGTCTTGAAGAAGGATTTTGACATGGCGTCAGTAAGATGTTTTCAATGTGGTGAGAAAGGACATTTTAAATCTAATTGTAAGGCGAAAATCCAAATTGTTGCTGAAGGTGAGGGTTTCTTGGTGGATGATCATGATCTTGTTACGCCTGCTTCTGATACCTTGTTAGTCGATCTGACAGAGAACAAGTCCCCACATTTAAATTAATTGGAGTGCCGACTCCTTCAAACCGTGCACAGGACGTACTGGTTATCATTAATTTGATACGGAAAAACCTAATTCCTGTGGAAATGAATGGCCGAAAAATTAATGCTACCATAGACACTGGGGCTGCAGCTTCAATCATAAGCGATGAATGCTGTAAAGACATTTGCTTCACTCGTGATTCATTAAATTCTTCATCTGGTCTGAAACTCATCGATGCATTGGGAAACTCAATTTCACTGAAAGGGAAATTATGAAATGCTGTGCTAAAGATTCGCGCTGAACAGTTTGAAGTTGACCTAATTGTCATCGATACAGCTAACCATAAACTGCCCTACGATTTGATTCTTGGTAATGACTTCCTTGAGAGGAGTGCATGCGTGATCGATTATAAAAACAACATGATATCAATCAAAGATCAAGATGCCACGCAGTTAGCTACTATTCCTGAACAGGAAGTTGTGTTTAATCTATCTGATTCTGTCTACTTGGAAGTGAAACACTGGACTCGAATTGCCGTGTTCTCAGAGTCAGAGACAAATGGAGACGTGATGATAGTGGGACAAAGAGGCAAATATATTAAGGGTATCTCCTTTTCACCTGATCTCTGCAAGGTAATTTCAGGAAAAACTTATGTCACTATCCTTAATGGGTCAACGCACCCAATACGATTTAAAAAATCCAATCTACAAATCATCAGACTGCCAGTTAGTCCATCTGTACCGCCATCCACAATCTAGAAGAGTTGTCCAGTGTCAAGATCCCTACGGTAAACCACGAAACCCACCCACATCTAAATGATACAGAGAAAAGGTCACTCATTTCAGTACTTCAAAGCAAGAGCGAAGTTTTTAATTACAGGACAATAAGCATGGGGCAAGCCATCAGTGAAGAACACGCTATCAAGGTGAAGCAGGATAAGCCAATTCGATTACCTGTTTGCAGGATTCCAGAAAACCTCAAATTAGAATATGAGAAAATTCTAAAGGATCTAATTGAGAGTGGGATAATTCAGGGAAGCAACAGTCCCTATGCTGCCCCCACAGTGTTTATTCAACAAGGGGAAAAATACAGGTTGTGCATCGACTTTCGAAAATTAAATGATATCACAATCAAAGACGCTTATCCATTGCCTCGAATCAAAGACCTGTTATATGATGCCAGTAAATACAAGTTTTTCTCCTGCCTGGATCTCTGCAAAGCTTACTGGCAGGTGCCAATGCGGCAGTCCAACATTCAGAAGACCGCATTCATTACACCATATGGCCTATATGAATGGAAATATATGGCTTTCAGCTTATGTAATGCCCCTGCAACTTTTCAGCGTTATGTGACCAAAGTTTTAACCAACCAATCCAACATTCTCAAACCTGGTATTTCAGCATATATTGACGACATCCTTGTTGTGAGTAATAATTTTGACAAACATCTTGAAAAATTGAACCAAACTTTGGAATTGTTGCAGAAAGCCAGACTTAAGGTGAACGGAAATAAATGCTCTCTGGCGCAAATCAAAGCTACTTTCCTTGGCAGAGTGATAGAACACGGAAGAATCTCAATAAAAACTAATGCCAAGCAATTTCTAGAAAAAATTGAGACACCCCGGAGCCGAAAAGATGTGCAGAGGTTAATGGGATTTCTAAATTACTACGGAATGTTTATCCCCGATTTGGCTGAGAAAACAAAATCAATAACTCAACTACTCAAGAAATCTCATGAGTTCAAATGGACCTGGACTGAACAGGAAGCTTTAGAAGGGATCAAAGTCAAGTTACAAAAAATACCTTCTCTAAACACCCCAGACTACAACAAAGACTTTATTGTGGACTGCGACGCAAGCACTGTAGCCATCAGTGGCGTACTCAGCCAGGAAATAAACGGAATCAAAAGCCCAGTGCAATATTTTAGTAGAAAACTACGAGCTGCTGAAAAGAATTACGGTGCAACCAAATGCGAGATGCTAGCACTAGTGGAGTCACTCAAAAAATTCCGATATTTCATCTTAAGCAGAAAGTTCATTGTACGCACAGATAACAGTGCACTAGCCTGGCTCAAGAAATTTTCAGGGGATAAGTCCAACATAGTCACCAGATGGATTGAATACTTGAACGATTTCTCCTTCTCAATAAAACACCGCCCTGGACGTTTGCACTTGAACGCTGACTACTGGACAGCATTGCCAAGCTATGAACAGGATTTAAAAAAGCCATCTGGAGAGAAGATCCCATTTGCATTTATACCACACACAGAATATGAATTGATTCCCGAAATAAATGCTGATCAAAACGGGAAAGAAATCCTACCAATCTTAATTCGGGAAGAAATATCTGAGGAAGAGATTACTAAACATCAGCAAAATGATCTCACACTCTCTGATATTATGAAACGGATGAAGGACCCCTTCCATCCCCTCTCACCGACTGCTATTAGATATTACAATCGCTACAACTGGAAAATGACAGAAAAGGGACTACTATATGCAAAGAGTCGTAATAATCGCCTGGCTATCCCAGAATATTTTAAAAGAGACTTGGTAAGGAGGGTTCATGAACGTGGTCATTTAGGGATCATCCAAACCAAGAAGACCTTTAACTCTCGTTATGTTACTATTGGGATTCGAGCAATAGTGCAGGATGTAATAGACAAATGTGGGAAGTGTTTACTAAATAACTCCTCTCATTTCCTGGAACAGAGGGCTGAATTGGAGTGTCGCACAGCCACTAGTCCAAATGAGATCGTACATATGGACTTGGAACAATTATCCCGTGACAGCGAAGGATTTCAACACCTTTTAGTACTCGTAGACCACTTTACCAAATATGCTAGGATAATTCCCATGGATAGTACACACGCTGAGAAGGTAGCTGATAAAATAGTGAAAGAATGGATTTTAAAATACGGTCCTATGTCTCGGCTAATTTCAGATCATGGCCCACAATTTGAAAGTAATTTGATGAAAACACTCATGTCTGAATTAGAAATATTACATGACTTCACCACCGCATATCACCCTCAAGCCAATGGCTTAGTGGAACGCCTAAACCAAACTTTAAAAAAACTAATTAGAGTGGCATTATTGCAAGCAGCAGGGAAGGATTGGCGTCGGGTGATAGAATGTATCGAATTTTTTTACAATACCTCAGTCCATTCTACAACTGGGGTTACTCCATTTAAAGCCATGTTCGGCTGCAAAGCATTAACCTCATTATCAATGATGTATCCACATTTTTCGGAAACCACCTAAGAAAAATATGTTGATCAGTTGTTACATGATATGCAACAGATTCACTTAACTATTTGTCACAACACTAATCAATCTTGTATACGACAAAAAAGAACGTTTAATAAAAAAATGTACGGTGAAGCGCATAAATAAGGAGACAAAGTATTTGCCTATCTACCTCGTATCACAACTGATCACAATCAGGTACGAAAATTAGCTAATAATTGGCAAGGTCCATTTACCGTGGAGAAAGTGCTCGACCACAATACATACACACTAAATAACGGAAAAACCGTGCACTTTCAGAGATTAAAATGATTGATTAAAGATATTGATAACGTCATCATTGACGATAATAATGAATTTACATTAGTTGATAATGGTATTGATGAATTTGTAACTTACGATAACTTAACTGAGTTTGCTGAGGAAGATTTTTATGATAATGATTTTGAACATGCTATAATAGATAATGCTGGCTCACGAGTTTTGCCTTCAAGGCGAGCCAGAGAGAATCAAACATTTGATCCCAACATTTGGGATCTTAACCTCATAGATATGTTTAGGAATGATACTGATAGGGAAGAACAAACGAGAGTCGCCAGCTCCTCCGTCCCGTCGAAGAGTGAGAAGGAGAATGATGGAGGTTAGCGGTCAATCATCCTCATCAAAGCGTGGGAGACCTGGATCTTCGCTTGATGAGGCACGTGAAAACAAACGAGGACGACACAAAGGTGCTGAGGAGAATCCTATACTGTGTGGGTGACAAGTAGCTCCACGCTTAGGAGAGGAGAAAGCATCAACGCCGTCCTCATCTCGCTACTCTGTGGGGGGACACGTACTTCCATGCATGCGAGCAGAGCTGGCAACACAAACTTCTAAAACTTTAACTAAGTCAACTTTACGTACCCTTTTAGTGCATTACAAAATGTAAATACCTCCCCAAAGAGTGATTCAATAGCCCCCTACCTCTACTAGTTCCGTTACTTCAACAGTCCGCTCTAGGAAGAATGAAGAACGCAAGAAAAGGATGTCCAGAGTTGGTGCAGACACACTGCATCCCTATTTCATAGCTCCACGTCGAGCAGTAAATTACATTTGCAATGATATTTCAGAGGCTACCCAAAACCAATTATGGTGGACATACAACACCAAAAAGTTAAGTTGTTCAATCGATATAATACCTTTTATAATTGATGCAGAAAAACGTCCTCAAATAAATTCAATAATTTGTTATGATTCAGGCATGCTTGAAGGAATTAGCCGGTTATATTGGAGAAGTACAGTACATATTTCTTTTGATGAAGACTTTTCTATATACAATCTCTGCAAGTTTTTAAACAGTGGAAGCACCATTAGAAGCTTTGAATGTGTCAACATTGATTTCCCAAACCTGTTAGTAATTTACTTTCTGAGAGTTCATGAAGTTCAAGACGAACACATAATGGAACAAATAGAAATTGCATATAGGATAGCAAAAGTTGAGGGAATAAGACTGGTAATAGTGCTACGCGAAGAACATGAAGATAATATCCCCGAGGCAATAGAAAGCCTTCATTACAGGATGGAAAATTTCATTATTCTTTATTGATCTCACTACAGCCAAATATCACTGCAGAACTCTCAGATGCCCTCAGTCACCAAACTACTATTCACAGATCTCATGTTATGCGAGAAAATTCCGTCACATAAATTAGCCGTAGATAAAAAACTACTAGTTGATACGATATTGCAGGCCCAAACTCTGGAATTGCTAAGCATGAACACCATACACACTGTAACAGATATGAGGGTCAGTTTTGCTTTCGCTCAAAGTGTCGAAACTTTACAAGAAATTCAGGCCATATGGACAGACATTAAAGCCACAAAAAACCCCGAGTCTGATTGGCCCAACATATGAATTAAAAGTCCTAGTTCCCAATACCACCAGTCTGTTGAAAGAGTCCTGAGGGAAATCAAATTTTCTTATGATATTCAGGATCAAAAAAATTTTAAATTGCTGTTATTTTCAGAAGACAGAGTACCTGATATTTATGCAAGAGGCGCCATCTGGATTATGGCCATCTATCTGACTAGAGACCCGCATATCATTTTACTGATCTACCAAAATAAATGTAACATCCTGTCAAAAATGGTAGATCACGAAATAGCTGTCTGTCCACTCACATGGAAAGTAAAAAACTGGTTATTACACAAATGTGCACCACCATCATCACCTTGCAAAACCAAACAAGCTATGGATCACTATGAAAAATATTATGCCCGACTGGTGGGGGCAAGTAGCATAACAGGAAAGATGTCGATTATCTTGATTAGCAACAGGTTGGGAATCTGTCTGTCAGACATTAATATTTTTTCTGAAACGATGAAGAAGTACATGTGGGGTGCCACTGCTGAAACTAAGTTCGCCATATTTTCCCTAGAGAATGCTCTGTTAAGCACAAAGAGATTAATTGAATGGCAACCTGGATCCACTAAGTCATTCCTGGAGTTAATAAGAATGAGAGAGGTGATAGAAAAGAACGAAAAATTCTTTGACGCATACCGAATATCTTACCCAGAGTGCGGGTATGGGCAATTCGCGGAATCTGCCAGACATTAAGAAAGAAGGAAAAATAATTCCAATCACTATCTTTGAACAAGTCATGAAGACTCCTGAACAGTTTTTCAGAGAAGAAGAATTATTGGCTACATCCTCAGTTCAATTGTCTCCCCACATCTGAGACCTCATCAAGAAAGTGAATCTGGAGAAATTTGGCGGATCGCCTCAGCCTACACCTCAATGGTCAATCACTGAAAACAAAAGGATTCTCATGATAGAGCACGACCCGTCTGAGTTTGATAAAGGATTGCTGACTCAAAGGAGAGTGCTAGTGGAAAATACTGAAAAGGACGTGCTCAGGATGATGAAATGGTGTTTAACCAAAATGTTTTCGAAAAAGGAACTGGTCATTCTACAATCTCCAGGGCGACAAGTAGCTCTGGACGTAGAATGCACTACTGCTTGGGTGAAGATTTCTAACAAACAAATCGAGGAATTGCGTAAACACGGATTAAGGAATCAATTTTGGGACACAATCAAGCATGTGCAGATCAATTATCCTGTTATGATCGGAACTGCTAGTTTACAAACCAAGTGTCAGTTTGCAGATTTAGAAAAAAACATTCAGAAAGAAAATTTTCTATGCATTCCACCTCCCTGTGTGGAGACTCTGTTGATTCAGCCGAAATGGCGAGTGAAAAAGAACAAGAAGAAAGCATCCATCCACCTTCCTGATAAATTGAATTACATGAGTACGGTTGCTGAAGCAAGTAAACTAATCAAATCCGAAGAGTACAAGTCGGCACATGGAAAATTACTAGCCAGGGATAACAAAGAGAGAATTTTTATAGACAGAAAGTTAACGATTTGTGATGTGTTTAATAGAGGAGCTGCAATTAGTGAGCAATTGAGGAAGATCCACGAAACTGTATGGACTACTGATCCCTGAGTGTTAATTCTTTTTCAAGCTGCCGGAGACCTTATGTGGATCAACAATGTAGAAACGACCACAAGATATTACGATGTAACAAAATGAATTGAAATAATCACAATGCTCCACACTGATGTTTCCGACCCTGATGAGATGACTTTAAGTCAGGTACAAGAGTTCTGCTCCCTATTCATGGATCATGCAACCCGGATGGGGTTGCTGCAAGATGTATTTGAACATTTTTATCCCGACACTCAGATTTGGCCTGAGGATGCCCATACATCTGATACAGACGCCTTGATGACCCTAATGATTGCTCTGAAAGGATTCCGCCTTTATGAAAGATTTCATGATACCTTTACCCGTCGTTTAAACAACTTAAGAAGAAATTGTCCCATCAGCAACCAATGCAGTTTTCACGTGAACAATGGGAAGGTGAACTAGCAATGGAAATGGTGATGGCCACTCAATGTATAGTCTCAGGTCCTACTCTCCACCTATTGCCGCAAAATTAATTTGAGCAAGGGGGGCGTGTAGAGTCACTTGGGGAAACGTTCGTGATTATTATTGATTATTATCTATTTTGTAGTAACGTCATGATGACGTAAAAGTTATTTCTAGCTTAAGTTTACGAAAGCTAAATATGTCCCCTTGATGGTGCTAAACGTGTTGCTCAAATTGAATTTGATTTGTGAGGGAAAACAATAACATGAATAGCTAATGATTAACTGTGATTGTAAACTAAGACAGGTAGTTATTTATTATTATTTTGAAAGTGTATAAATTGAGAAACACTGTTGAGAAAGGTCAATAGATTTTATCTAGCCTCAATTACTGTTTACTTTTCTCTCTGTTACTTTTTAGTATTTTTTGATTATGAAAATAACTGCTTAAGTTTGGCGACAATTTGGGAGTGCTTTCTCAAGGCACAGGGCGACACATAGCTCCTGGCGATCAACAGATCTTCCCAGCCCAAATTGTGGACTCATTAGGTTATGAATATAGTTATGGCTAAGGAAATAATAAATCTCTCATTCAATGTTCAACATGTACATGCACCTATAATTTACAACACTGTGATGATACTTGGTTAGCACAAATGCCTGGCAACTACAGGCTATTATTTATAGAGCTGAGAGA
>CABFPE010000093.1:1758549-1772043 GCA_900660155.1 Hofstenia miamia
GCCGAACATTTCCTTCTTTGGCAGCTGCCTTTGGTCACAGTGACGGCGATATAATAGCCACCCATTTATCTTCGCTATATCGACGCAATGGAATATTAGCTTCAAATACCATCTTTTCTTAGGATCAGATATTTCCGAATCTGACGTAGGTTCCATAACGAGATATACAACTTCTTCTATATGATAGCCACGATATCGTTTCCTCCTCTCTGGAGTCATTCTGAAATCAATATAAAATAGCGATTAGATTGAACATTAGATCCAACCATGAATGGTGAACATTTTCCACTATAATTCACATGAATGTAAAATCTTAATTAAATGCGTGGCTGCTAATATATTTCCTGAATCAACCTCACTTGAATGCTGAATGCTGATAAATTCAACTCACCTTAGTCTTCCGGCGCAACGAATAATATGAAGACTCGATTGAATGATATACCGGCAATGAGGCTGACGTAAGTACTATAAATAGCAATCAATGATCCTCAAGTTAGCTTGCTATGACGATTCAATCATGAATGACGACACAGCTTTGCATGGTGATTCGCAATTTTGATGCCGAAAGTCGTGGGAATGTTCATGATATTGACATAAAAATCACCCCCTATTTGACAATGTCGCATATATGCAACAAATGAGATTCTGCAGCTTTTCATCGAATAGATTATATATAATAAGCTCTTTCTCAATATGCTTCATGAGCTAAATTGCTTTGTAAACCCGTCAGTAACATTGAAAAATATATAATGCACTACTAATAGAAGAAAAAAATATAGTGGTTATTTTTTTTGGAAACTGTGCTGTCGGAAACTATGCTTTAAGTCAATTGTTCAGATTTTTGCTGCAAAATTACTGTAAATCAAGGTAAGAATTATATTTAAGAGCGGTATTGACACTGAACTATCAATATTATTTTGTTATCCATAGTAAGTTTGATTTGTTGCATATATGCAACAGTGCCAAATAAAGGGTTAATGTTCCATTGAGCAACTTATATTAGAATAGAATAGAATAGAATTTCTTACTAATTTTAGTACATTGATAGAACTAAAAACCTTAACTAAAGCTGCTAATACTACACTTAATGTGTCAATAATAACATGAAGTACCAAAACAATAAAACACAACAACAAAAACATGTATGCAGAATTTATTGTTTACCCAATTTATTGCTAATTATTTTTTGGAAAACTGAAATCCTTTCCATAGACATTGACCTAATTTAGAGATATGTTGCTTATCAAATTAGTCATTAATTTGACTTTTAAAATTTCTTTCAACATTTGATTCACTTTATTTTAACTGGCAAGGTATTCTATAGTTTAATATGGCATAAAGGACTACTAATGAATTTTGCACATCTTTAATAAGCCATGCCTTTCTATTGTGTTAATCATTCATCAAGAAAAATGAAATATATGCTATTATTAAGCACATAAAGCCTTGGATGATTAAATCAATTACAATGCTAGATAGGATATATTCAAACCAGCATGTAAATAGATACAAATTTAATAATTACTAGGGAATGTGGGTGTGCATCTGATCATTATATCTAGTAACACATCAGTAATTCACTAAAACAATAAAAATTTATGGGAATGGCAACTATTCATTCCAAAAAAGAAAGTTCACAGTAAATTTTAGCCATGGATATTTAATGAACAAATCAGCAAAATTCCTGAGTAAAACAAAAATTTTGTTCAATTTTTACATGGAATGTGCAGTAATTTATTTGGCATTGTAAATACTGTTATAATTTCAATAAAAAATATCTTAGGATTTTATGGAAAGATATATCCAAACCCAACAACCAATGGTAGCTATGAATGTGAGATATATGCTGGAAATCATGTTTTAATAGTACAAACCAATATTGTAGAACCTCAATTTGTTAGAAGCACATGATTACCCTTATTGGATAAATGTCCCTTGATGCTGATATATGCTACAAAACCAAGCACTGCACCAATTATTCATCATGAAAAATGAAACCCAATGTATAAACTAGTGTAACAATCATATATTGATAGAATAAACATAATGTTTTGCACTGAGCAGGGTCAAGTGATTGAGCTTACTGGGACTGGGAGGCTTTATATCATGCTAGATATTTGCATGGAATGAAGAAATGACGGAAAATCAAAATTATTTCATTTGATTTTTCCAGCATTTGTGTAAACTCCAAAGTTATAATTATATATTTGTGTTTTAAATTTAATAAATTGCTTTAACTCTATCAATATTATTTTTCTGAGTGCCAAAATGTAGCATATTATTTTGTTTTTATGATTGAGTCAAGGATAGTTGAATTTCTCCAATTTGGGGTAAGCTATTTTTACATATTAAATAGAGAATATTATATGATTAAGCACATTTTTAGAAAAATTGAGTGCTTGTACATTTTTAATATTACTAACATTAATAAAAATTTCCTGGAGACTTGATTTGCAAAGGAAAACACTAACTACATATATTACCAATGCAATGTGTAAAGAAACTAAATTAAAAATGAAAAAAAAACATTAGCAAAAACTGCAGAAAAAGAATTTCTTCTTTCATAGAATTAAAAACACCTACTCCTTTACAACAGGTAACAACTAATTTGATGTGGGGAGAGAACACATATTGACTTTATCAGTGAATATACAGCATAAATTCATTATCTTTCAATGATCAAAAGTGCCTGATACATTTTAACAGTAATTTGATTTTCATCAAATGCTTTAGTTCAAGTCTCTTAGCAAAGAAATAAGTTGCAAAAATAAAATTTATAAAAATTTTTGCAATAAATAATTAGAAAAATGCAATTAATTTTTTAAAAAGCAGTGATGTTTACAAAAGTTTCTTTGTTCTTTGTTCTAGTTCACACATTATACATGGTTTTTCAACAATGTAGTCACAATTTAAAGCATGTTTCACCTCAAATAAAGATGGTTTCACTTTTAAATGACTTGCTTATTGCCATATAATGATAAAGAACAACAAGAATTGGGGACAGGTCAAGATTGAAGGCAATGCATTTTTGATTTGAAATGAATCTATAATTAACAAGGTATGTTGACATATAATTGTTTATATTATATTTTCACCATCAATATACATAGTTGTAATATTTCTATTTTCATCATACACTTTTTTGCTTTAAACAAATTTGTATACAGTATTTGTTTATTTGCCTATATATGTTGATGTAATATTTCTCTTTTCACCAAACAGATTTTAAATTTTTGCTTTAAATGAATTTATATGCATTATTGGTTTATTTGCCTATATATGTTGTTGTATTATTTCATTTTCCATCATGCAAACTTTTGCTTTAATCAAATTTATAGTGTTATTAGTTTATCAAGTATTTCATTTTTAATTGTGTGTGTTTAATTTCTTACCACAGCACTGTTTTGCTTTGTAAAATGCAGTTTAGCTGGAGTTGAAGGCCAGAGATTTGCAGGTAATCCATTAAATACATATGGGGGATTTTTTGACCACAGTTTTCCATGAGCAGTTATTGTTTCATACCCTGGCAGCAAGTGTGTTTCACATACAACTGTAAGGATTAGATGTGGGAAGATTGGTCCTTGGGATAGCTTTTCTCCATGCTTCCTTTTCTTTGTTATTAATTGGAAATCTGAGCACTTTTTCATTATTTTTGTTATTACTGTTTCCACTGCACTTTGAAACACAGCACCTTCTTACAATTGTTTTTAATTGTGATATGAATCATGAAAAAGGAAAAACATGTATGTGATTATAAAAATTTAAAATTAGTGTATGTAAAGCAGCAGCAATTATCAATACATTCCCTCTGTGCTAAAGATGAAACTAGATTTTACTTGAGCTGGGTCTTCTTATTTATTTACAGACTGTAATTAGTGCTTAGTCCTATTTATTTAGAGCATCCTTGGTTATAATAATAAAACAATAAACTCACTTCATAAATTTTCAACAATCTTATCATTTGCCTCCAGTGGATCCCTCCAGTTGCACATTGCTTAGGCCTCTAGTGAAGTACACCATGATATAAACCAAAAAAGAAATGCAGAGAAAAGACTGTTGTGTAAAATGAATGTAGTAATAGTGTATTTATGAAAAGCAGCATGTATATCTTACTAATAGCATTGCATGTATAATTTTTTGGAAAGCAAAATTGTCTTTATCATGTAAGTCTATTTATCATATGCCTGTAATCTTTAAGTGTGACAAATATTTTTTCTGTTTTGTATTTGGGAAAACTGAATTAATTGAAAAGAATTTTTACAATGAAATAGCATCATATTTGAAAAACAAAATGTAGCCTTTTGAATGTAATGTTTAAATTTCCTGAAAGCGCCTTAAATTACCACAATTAATAATTTGCAAAGCCTGGAATTTTTTATGGAAAGAGAATATTAATCATTTTCAAAAATGTAATGTGAATTAAGTCAGCAATGTCTCATCACAAACATGATGTAAGCCCTAATTAGTCAGCTAATGTATATTAACAATTGTGTATGCATATGCAAACATGCCTGTAATGCTTAAGTATGGAGAATATTTTTCCTAGAAATTGAAAATCATCCCATTGGTTCAAAGAAATTTGTCTAAAAATTTATTTAACTCTGTCAAAAACATTTCTTATCAACACTTATATCACTTTGCCCAAATCCTAGAAAAAAATAAGAACTTCATCAAAAAATTAATTTGTTCAATTTAGTATTGTCAAAAATATTTCGTCACTAGATGGCGTCTAATAGAATCACTTCATTTCCACATGGCAAATAGCCATAGGTGTCACATAGGGATGTACTCTCCCCATAACCTTCCACTATCTGCTCCCACAAACTTGCTCACTGTTATCAAAAATGTCTAATTTCACTCTGATTTTAATGATCCAGATTGCTTTATCTTTCTTGACATTTCCAAAATTTTTTATTGGTTCCATCATTCTATTCTTCTTGGCAAATTACATTTATTTGGCTTTGATGTGGATTTCATCAAATTTTTCTGGTCTTATTAAAACAACTATTGCCAATGTGGCCAAATCAATTCATCTATCTCTTTCCCTGCTTTTGTAGATATTGCCGCCCTCAATGTTCTGTGTTTGCTCATATTTTCTTCTTGTTCCCATTAATGACCACCCTCAATCTATTCTAAACTTGTCCTGCTTACTGTATGTCAAAGGCATCTTGAATATTTATTTGGTAGTTCTTTTGCCTCTAATATATCATCTGATTTTGAGCTATTGTCTACTTGGTCTTCTGTTAACTATTATGATTTTAACTCAACAAAGACATGTGGAATCTCCTTTTCAGTAAACACTCCATCAGATCTGCCTCTCTCAGTGAACTCGTCTTCTCATCATATTAATCTTGGAGTTCAACTTACTGTAAACTTGAATTGGATGGTATATGTGTTTTTGGGTCGCCACAAAGCTAGTTCGTCACTCATTGTCCTCTAATAAAATGTTTTCGTTAATACCTCATCTGCTGTGAAACTCTTCTTCTTCAAGGATATTGTTTTTGTTATTTTTCTTTATTCTTCTCTCAGTTGATAGCCTTCTCATGCCTTTTTTCACTCCATGGATCAGCTCCAGAAGAGTGCTTTCAAATGGATTTCTCACTTAACATACCAAAATACTGGAATCTTCTACAATCATTTAAATTTCATGCTGGTGATTTCCACCTGTTCAATTGCTTACTGACTGGCAATCTGGATCTTGATACATTTGATTTTATGACGTTCCCGAATTCCCACTTTATTCGATCCGATGGTGTTCTAACATTTCCTCTTTTTGTTCCAAGAAACATTCCACAATTCACTTGTTTTTTTATCATACTTGTCCTTCTGCTAATCACCTCCTTATTTTCAACCCTCCAACTGCTATTGATTTTTTCCTCCTCCAAGTTTCAAGAAATCCTCATGTCTTTCCTCTTACACTTTGTAATTGGTAATAATGCATAATTAAAAATTATAGTATAGAATAGTATCACAGAGTAAATAAACCAATGAATGCTGCTGTTATAAATTCAAGATAAAGGCCCATCAGTTATCATTTGAATACATGTATCTTTCTTACTCTCTTGAAAACTAATGAGGTTTTTCATAGCTTTTATGAATAACTAGAAAATGAAACTATTTGTTGAAAATGAAAAATCATCTAATCATAACTAGACTCAACAGCGAGCAGTAATCAAGAAAATATCACTAAATTATGCTAAACATTATGGCTCAACCACAGTGGGCTATGGGTTTTTAAATTATAAATTATGAATTCATATTCATTTCCTTTAATTAGGCAAGCACACATCGCACTATTAATAGCAAACTAGCAATACTTCAAATGACTCGAAAATATTTTAAGCATTTTGACTATGCAATGTGTATTTAAAAAAGAAAAGCATTTTTTACTTAACATGTTTCGGCATGCCACTGCCATTGTACAAAAGTTTCCCACTGTAAACTTCCCGAAAAATTAATCAAATTAAATTTTTTTACAACAACATTGATAAATTTAGTTTGTATTTACATCCATCTTTTTTGTTTATGCTTGGTTCCTTTAATTCAATATCAATTGATTCCATGGTGCTTAGCTGAAAATTATCAATTGAGTGGATAAAATTTTATATGTAAATTTCATATCACAGTTCTTTATGTGATCGGAGATTTTCGATTGATTTTTGTGTTCTTATATTCTTGATTATAAATTTCTTGATGTCTTTCCAATGTACTGTGCACCACAGTTGCAAGCAATTTTATATACTATTTTGGAAAGGTTTTCAATCTTAGTTTCTGTCTAGAGTTATTAGATGTCTTGGATTATCATTCCTATCTTTAAAAATGATGGAAAGATTTCTTTCAGATCTTTCTGTAATTTAATTGATTATTTGCCTCGATATTCAATATTAAAGATGTAATTGTATAAATAATCACTGTTTGTTTTTTTGTAACTTGAGTTTGTAGTAAGTCTTCTAGTTTTTCTTTTATAATTCTATGCACTATATATGTTGGATGTTCATTACGCCTTATCTAATATATCTTTAATCTTTATGATTGAATTATGAAATTCTTCGTTTCTTTGTAATTTGAATCAATCATAAAATTTTGATTTATCAAATTTTTGATCATTGATTTCTTGAATGTAAAAGGTGCATTTGAATGATGATTAATTGGTTCTTTATTCTTTTAAATTTATTAATCAGAAATTGTGAACTTTTGTTGATTTGCAGAATCTAAAGAATTCAAGAAAGAAAAATCATCTTTAACAATTTATTCCGATAGAAGAAAAAGGAAAGGAAGAAGAATACAATATTTCGTACTAAATTTAACAGTATAAATATTGTTCACATTACAAAAATGCGTCTAAAATATACATGTACATTAATATATATGTACACAATTTACAAGAAAATATTAATTACACTTAAATAACGATATTTCAATTTCTTTTAGTGCTATAGTCAGCGTTAATAAATTAAAACCTCTTTACCCAGATAACACTTTTGGTTGTTTTTACGTTGTTTATAGTTGTTTCATACTCTTGGTTGTTGCAGCAACCACTAACATCATAATAACAACTTTAGTAAGAAATAATCCGTGAGCAGATGCTTGCAAATTTAGCTCACTTTTTTATTTTATTAGTAGATCCTTTTATATAAAAAAGGATTTGCAAAACCTTTTTTGACATTTTTAATTTGTGAAAAATTATAATATACCAGATAAGTGAATTTTCAAAATAATTTATTCATGAATATTTGGACACCTTGACATTGACTGTTAAATATCATAAGTTACAATTGAGCTGAAGGGATTTTTCACGACTTAAGAAAGTACTATTTCAAAATTGTGATTAATTCTAAATTTTTAAATTTTTGTTAAATTTGGCAGATTTTTATGCTCATTGTTATCATTTATATACAAGACATTCATTTAAATCTTTAACAAATGTTTGTATTGAATATGCTTAACAGTATGTCAAAGATAGTGGTCTGCCCTTTGTTGGGCTTGTGTTTGTTTAAACAGCAATGTTTGAACTGCTTAGTAGTATAAAATTTTATTTTGCATTCAAAATTAATGCTAAAACAAGCATGTGACAACATAAAACAACGTTGTTACGACCTCAAAATATTGCTGTTTCATGAATAAAAAACAACCAAAAAGCAACCAAATGTGACGTTGTTGAAGCAACGTTGTTTCGACCAATGAAATGGTACCATTTCGACGTTAAAACAACGTTGTTTTTGACACATAAAACAACCACATAACAACCCAAAACAACGTTGTTTAGACCTTAAATTGTTATCTGGGTAATTATGTTCAAACAATTTAGGCCTATGCAATTTATACAATTGCATTATTTTAGTTTCCTAATTTTTGTAGACAATTCATTCCAAAAACGAATTGAGGCATTAATAAAAGAATATTGCATTTGTTTTTTTCTTCGGTTTTGTTTGCCTTATAACTAAGGTGCGTTTACTATGAAAATTTGGAGTTCTAAAATTAGGGAAGTGTGTTGAACTGTAAGGAGCGATTTTTTAAGGATTTTGTAGAACGTACATAAAGATGTTTTATAAATTGTCATTATAGGCTTCGAAAAGTTTTCTTTGAATTCATCGTAAACTAATCGTTTTTCTTCTTGCAGCCCAATGTAATATTAATTGCGCTATTTGTTTATATTTCAAATTTTCTGAGATAGTGTGTATCAATTCTTGCATATAATATGCAAGCATAATTTAGATGACTTAAGACTAAGGCATGAATAAGCTGAATTTTTGCATTAATACTTAGAAGGTGAGAAAAATTACTTATTGCTGTAATCGCAACGGCCATAATTGTTTACTATTCTATCTAATTATTTATGCAAATTGAAGTTGTTCTAGAAAATAAAACCTAAAAATTTAAAATGAGAAATTTGTTTTATAGTTTCCTTATTGAAACGTAGTCTGCATTTGGATGTGTCTGTTTCACTATTTTTACTGTTTATTATACAAAATTGTGTTTTTGAAGTATTAATTGTTAGTTTGTGTGATACATAAAAATCTGCTAGTGTTGCACATTTTTTTCAATTGTATCTACTGAATCTTTCACAGAGTCACTAGAGTAAAATATTATTGTGTCATCGGCGTATTGTAAAATGTCACATGTAAGGTTCCTATTTAAATCATTTATGTAAATAGTAAATATCAGTGGGCCCAAAATTGTCCCTTGTGGGACATCTTTTTCTAATGAAATCCAATCTTATGCACCCGTTGTTTTCTTTTGTATAAGTAACTTGAGATTAAGTCGATGCTACCAGCTGAAAAATTCAACATTTAATTTTAGAAATGAAAATTTTATGGTTCAGAGAATCAATTGCTTTTAATAAATCAAGACATGCTATAGCACAGTATTTATTGTCATCAATATCTTTTCTCCGCTTTTTAGTGGCGTAAATCTGTGCATCATTAGTAGATATTCATTTCCGAAATCTGTACTGGGTTTTGGATAAGATATTATACTTAGTGAAACGTTCATTGATTTAATCAGAGAGTAGTTTCTCAAAAATTTTGCTAATAGGTGATGCTAGGGAAATAGGGCAATAATTAGAGCATACATTTGGGTAGTGTTTTTTGTAAACCAGTGTAATGTTGGCTAGTTTTAATTAGTCCGGGAAATAGAATATCTAATACACACATTTTTTTGAAACCATTAAATTTATTTTGAATTAACATTACAAATATAATCTTAGTTACAAATTATCAATCTTAGTTACTAATAAACTTTACAATAATTAAAACTTGGTTACCAATCAACATTACTCAATCAATTGAAGGAATTCAGAATTGGTGTATTTCTAAGGGACTGGCGTAGTTCTAAGGGACTGGCATAGTTCATCTGAGGTGTAGATCTTCCTGGATTGGTCGCTACAGAAGAAAGACATAATCAAGAGGACAATCATTTTTAATTGTCCCTGAAACACAGGCGAAGTTAAACTCTTGAAGCAAAATAGGCAGTCTTTGATAGAAAAAATCACTAGATCGATTTTCATTGGGCTTTCAAGAAGTTTATAAATTAAAGTTTAAAGATAAGATGAAGTTGATGGACCGAAATTTCCAAGGACATCCATGGCAATTGGCTGGAACACATAGGCGCTGTGGTGCATGACTTCGCGGTATTTGGAGCTCTTAAGGTTCTCTGCGTCAGTGATAGAACTACTTATCTTATTTGCGGGGCTAGGTGCTAAGAAGTCAACCACAGTAACATACCACATGAGAGAACTGCCGCGGGTCAAAGGCACAGTAGTTATACTATCTGTTCGCTTGCCGTCCGCTCTTGACAGTCCCGGGGGTTCTAGAATAGAATGGATTCCGACAGAGCAGAGTGTGCGCTTGATTAAGTCATTGAGACAGCAATTACATAAAAATCTATCCGCACTCATTCGGCACGATAACCCGTGGAGCCCATTGGGAACAACATTTTGGCCACATTTACAGGTGTGCAGAACACAAGCGGGTGAGCCCAAACGTAAAGCCACCGCAACACGGACACAGCTGTCACTTAATTTAAGACAGATGGATTTCATGGAGACAGCATTGAGCCACGCGCCATTTTTGCAACCTTGAGCAAGGAAAAAAAGTTTGCAGCGATTGAGGGCAGGCTGTTTTTGGATATACGTATTGAGACATTCGTTTACTGAGGTGGACCAGTTTTGCTGAAGATTTCTTTAAGTAGGGGCTCAGCACCTGCAGACAATGTAGCCCATACCTGAGTGGCTATGATGACTTTCGCATAAACGTTCGCCCCTGATTTTAAAATCTGAAAAACCAAACTCTGAACCAGCCGTTGAAGCTAAAAAAGCTGAAGGTGCAAGCTGAACAGAACTAGGCAGCCCTAAACCACCCTGGCGAACTGGCAAGAAGACCAGTTTGGAAGACTCCTCGGAGAGAAACATTGAGCACATCCTCCAGGGTTTGTAATAGTTTATTGTCAAACGTAGTTAACTCCTCGAGAAAGCTGAAACATGGAGCAGTACGTAGAAAATAGAGCAACTTCGGCATATGAAAGCAGTTTTTCAATAAGTATAGTGCGTAATGGGTGTCAATCTTAAAATATTTTTAGATATATTTTCAAAATTTTGACTGCAGGCACGATTTTATCGCTGCTTGACCAATGGGAACGCCCAGGATCACCAAGTCCGAAAGTTCAGTTACCTGAACACCTGGGCACACTTGTTGGAACTCCTGCAGGATATGTTGGCGTTCCCAGGAAAATAAGCTCGCATTTTCTGGGGTAAACCTCTAAGCCTAGTTTCTCAGATTCAAATTGAAGCCTTATGAAGTCGTCCAGAACAACACGCTAGTGATCAATCATATTCCCATCATCCAAATACCACTCATTGAAGGTGGAATTTAAGCTCTGAATGAGGAAGTTGATGGTAACTTCAAACAGAGGTGGTCCTTTGGGGCCTCTTTGTTGCACACCCGACACTGATGAAATGTGCTTTCCGTTGTAGAAAAGTTTGGAAGGCTGATTATAGGCAACGTGTGTGAATCACGTCCCTGCGAACACTGTTAAGTGTTTTTTTTATAGTCAACTTTGAACAGCACATTATCGTTGGAACTTGCGCTGTTAACAAACAGCTGAGCAGAATGTGCTGCGACCTCTGCACCCTTCGAACGGCCACATCCCAAATGTACACTTCCATAATTGCTGATACGCTCGGCTTTCACGCACTGCCCTGCAGCTTTCGCACACAAACATCTCATTGTTTTACCAACAGCAATAGGTCGTATGCCACCGGACTTTTTGTTCAATGCGATCAAGCTTGACCCTAAAAATATTAGCTTAATTTCATTTGGAACATTATCTGCTAGCAAGAGGTTCACAAACGATGTAAAGCTGCACAGTACAGCTGATGCGACTATTTTTAAGTTTGCGGTGGCACATCATTCTGTTGCTGGTTTGCTAAAGGAAGTATGATCTAGCGGCATCCTTGGATGCTTTTCCAGAAGCTTGTAAGTTTTATTGTCAAACGGGGATAAGCTGTCTTCGGAGGCAACGATCCGCACTGCCCTTTTCACGTCACCAGCATCCTGCTTAGTGCCGACTCTCTTAATAAGGTTGCTTTAACTTCGTGACTTATTTGGAGCAGGCTCGACAGCAGGTACAAAATCACTTTAGGAAAACCCGGGGTATAGACCGATTTGCTGCTTTATGGTCTTTGTAAGGTTAGAACCCCTGGCATTTTAGACAAGCAGATAGAAATCCTAGGCAATTAAATCGGCTGCAGTTCTTAAAAACCAAACGAGAGTTTGTTTGTGATGGACCGCTAGATTTATTTTTCAGTTTTGAGATTGTTTTTAAAACTTCATATTTTGTGAGATAATGAAAACTAAATTTTGGTGTAAAAGTTTCAACTCTTTCATCGTAGTTATATTGTGTGTTCTTTGTAGTTGCCTAGATTTTTAAAACTTAAATAAATATTGTACAAATGTTTAAATTATTAACCTCCAGAGACAAAACTTATCATATATGATACATTTTATTTTTCATCTGAAATGTGATATTATATTTCCAAGGGTACTAATTCTTTATCATGCAGCAATAGTTTTAATCTAAAATCAGCATGCCAAAACCATGACACTGGTTAATCAGCAGGGTGCTGAAGTTCTTCCTGAGTAAAAACTAATTACAACATTAAATTACAAAAGAATTTTTTGTTTTCGAGATTTCCACAAATAGACAAAATTTTTAGTTATTATTTAAATGAATTGTAGTTTTGCATGTTTTGCAACATATTGAATGTTTTTTCTGAATTTCTTTATTTGGTTTATAGTTCAACTTCAGGCTGAAATGTATCACAAATGATACAAACAATTCAGGCTGAAAGTAAAAAGTTCCTAATTTTTGTAAACGACCATGTTTTATGTTCCCCCATCAATGGCAATTAAGGCTGACTGAATAAATAAAATAAATTATTTCGATATCAGGCTTCAGGAGGTTAATAATTATTCCGCCATTATAATGAATTTCTTTTACAGAAGTAAAGCCGTTGTTTTTCTTGTTAAGCAATGAATTACTGAATATCCATTTTGACCTTTAAGTATCAATTTTCTCAAATTTTGATTTATAATAGTGGTTGTACGAATTTTTAATTTTTATGTTGCATAAGTTACGTGCCTTTTTGTATTTTTGAATTTTTCATTAATATACTTAATCCCCTTATTTTTTTGTTCAATCAAAGTTAAGCAAAGTGTATCAATCCATGGTTTGCTCTTAGTTGTCATAATAGGGTTTTCGTTTTTTAAAATTGATTTTTTTGGGCAATATTTATCAAGATAATAAATTAGTATATTTGAAAACCTATTGAACATTTCATTGGGAGTTAAAGCACTATTATCCCATCAACATACCGAGCATAGTAATGAAATTTATAATTATTTTGACAACATTCATTTTTTGTTCATATTTTTACTAACACATATTTGTTAGTGTTGGTCAAAGGCAATTTACCATTGTAACACCCTTTACTTGTAA
>CABFPE010000093.1:1772048-1783881 GCA_900660155.1 Hofstenia miamia
CAACGTACCGAGCATAGTAATGAAATTTATAATTATTTTGACAACATTCATTTTTTGTTCATATTTTTACCAACAAATATTTGTTAGTGTTGGTCAAAGGCAATTTACCATTGTAACACCCTTTACTTGTAAATAAAATTAACAAAGGGTGATTTTAATGCAGAGTAATATCAATTTTTCAAGGTTTCATAGTCTAAACTAAATAGTTCGATGTTTTCTTTCAATAATGATATTGCATATTCAACAGCATCAACTAAAGGAACTTTGGCATACAAGTGAATATAATCGATATTTATCGGCTGTTTTAGTTTCAATATCCCAAAATGATTTATTGAGTTTGGAAACCGTTTTCCCAAGAAACAACCTCAGTTAAAAATCATGTTGCATGGCCTAAAGTGGGTAACCTTATATTTTTAAGTTAACATCCAATTAGGGTTATAGAAATCCATGTCACATCCTTACGATTTGCAGTAAACTTAACAAAACTGAGGCTACAATAAGTTTATCACAGGCCAGGATTAGATGTAGCAAGTCACTGAGTAACCAAATAAAAAAATGCTGTGGTATATTTGAAGCATTTAAAACTTGCTAATGCTGTAAAAATTACATCCAAATAAAATGAGACCATTTAAAATAAAAAATCATTTATCTACATATTACAATTTTGACGGCATAAAAATCAAAGAATGACATTAACCCAAGCTGAAGTGTAGATCTAACTTTCTACTTTGAGATGCAAAATCCTAGATATTTAATTCACGTACTTATGAAAACCTGTATTTTTTGAAACTTTCCTTTGTTTCGAATCAAATGGAATGGTTGTAGGTCCTCAAAACGGAAGAGAATCTTTGATATTCATTGTATTGCATGCTTGGGCAAAATTTTACACCAATTCTCTACGTGCAAAAGTATTAGTGTCTTTTTTAAACTACAAATCACTAGGTCATGAATAAAGTAGGCGTTGGTTAAATATATGAAAAAAATTAAACTAGTTCCATAATTTTTTTCAGTGGATTTATGGATGATTATGTATGTATTAGCAGTTTATGAAATTTCGCAGTAAAGTGTCGGGATAAGGACTGAGCTGGCGTTGATGTGTCTACGCTCTTGTCTTTGACTGATTTCTAGCAAAACTAGTTAGTTCAAGCGTATTCAAATCTTTTATCTATCTGTCCCTTCAAATATTTTGTGCATCTGCTCTAATTTTTCCCATTGATTTGCAGAAATTCTGTAGTTTCCATTAACCATTTTTGTGCGCTACTCTTACAGAAATTTTAACACGTTCGCAACCGTTGCCCTGTCAGTGTCAAATTCTTTTACGCAAAAATTTATTCATTTCATTTTGAACCTGCAAATTTAGATTTCGGGCCAACTATTATTACGGAAATTCTATTATTATTATTAGTAGTAGTAATTCACTGTTAGCTTGGCAATAAACATGTGATATGTGACATTTTAGTTGTTTTAAGCAAAATTTTCAATAGTTAAAAGCATTTAGATTAAAAGTTATGACAAAGGTTGCATAAACATTTAAAAGTAAAATGCAGATATCAATAACACGTTAAAAAATTATAGTTAAAATTTACCTTTGCAAAATTTTAAAAATAACACGTAAAAGGCAAATTATTACACATATTTACAGGATAAAATATTACAAAAACTGCACCAAAAACTGAAATTTACATTAGCAATTAAAACTTTATACAAAAATATAAAAATATGCTGCGAAATTTGCAAAAGACTTTACATTAAAAAGAATCTATATTATGCTTCTTCAAGTTTACTATATATACATTGGCTTTTATTAGTGGAGTAATATTGTTTAAGTCGAAGATGCCATGCAACGCTGGTAACTGCGGCTATTGTATGGAATTGATGAATGACATTACGTGGAATAAAATATATATCATTGTCCTGAAGGGTAAAATGTGCGTAACGGATGCCTTCTCGTTTAAGAGAATTGAGTTTAGCATAATCAACCCACTGAATAGATTGTGATGCTGGCGGTTCAAAGAGATCCAATTGCAACTTCTGAACCACAGATGTAAAATCGGCGGAATGAAAGCAGATTACATCTTTGACTAACCGATTAGGAGACTGCTGATCTGAGTCAAAATTAACCGCTTTCAAAATGCCCACAGCTGCAGTAGTCTGTCTGTCAAGACCATCACCTGAGTGATCAGCATGAGGTTTAGTTCGATCCTCAAACATTACTTCTCTTGGTCCAATACTACGACTGTAAAACAAATTTCGCAATTCATTTCCAGTATTTCTCCTTCTACTGTTTGAACTGGCACCACGTGAGGCAGCTTTGAGTTCAGCGGTTGGAATATACTGTTCACCAGGTCGCACCCACATAATTGGCCCATCATTACTTTCATCAGGTCTTTTAAGATCAAGGACACAGCGACTGCTCCAGGGCACCGTTTCACTAATAAATGGACTTTGCACTAGCTGTTCAATGGCGTCAATAAAATAGCCACCGACCTCTTCTTGTTGAGCACCAACTAAGCTTACTTGAAGTAAAGGACCAGACCTAAACACGCAACCATCAAAACTATTTTTAACCTGCTCAATATATTCTGAAATTGGCATAGTTCGAATTTCATGACGACCTCCTAATATCTCAGATTTAACATTTAAATCAGGATGGTTTTCTCCTAAGTAATTGAGAAGATTTGGCAAATTTCGAGCACCATTTCGTACGATCCCCATTACATAAAGAGAGTTTCCATCTTGATCTTCAGCGAAAGTTCTTTCCAAAAATTCATCTACAATAGCACGGTATTTATTTGGAGGTAATTTTGAAATAGCACAACAATCTGTCATTAAATATGATGCTTTGCCATTAGGATCACATGATGTTGAGATATAAGGTGAACATTCTTTGTCAAGTTTACAAAAGCTATAATTATTAAGAGGACTTTGGGGTACAGATTTAGTAACATCAGATAAATTAGATAGTACATGATTATTGTCTTCAGTCTTAACAATATTTTCAAATTTCACAGAATTAGATTTTTCTTTTGAAAGTATCGATTTTATCGAAAAATTGCGCATTCTAGCGTTTTTACTACGAGAATCCATAGCTTCAGAATCGGACGCAATACATTTGCTTTCGGAGCTAGTTTCGTCTAATGTCGATGCTGGTGGTGAAACTAAGGGATGTCTGGATAGAGCCGACCGTCGCCAGCGCTTAATGTTTAATTTCAAATCACGTTTAAATTCAGTTTTGTATTCGTACACACATATAGGATGTCTCACTTCTTCGTTATACAACTCTAAAATCAAATAGTTAGATATAAAGAAAAACATTGTAATGAAGTACGACTATACAAATAAAAGCTCATTTTCGGTAAAAATAATTGACAAGCTCAAATTTAAAATATTTAAGAATTAGATTAGTTTCTTTTATCCCCGTCGCACACTGCCGTTAAGTAAAGTTAATTGCTCAGTTAAGGTTCAGCCAACAACGTCTACAACCTAAACTTGAGCTGTAACGATAGTGTGTGGCGGCATTGCTTAAGTTAGAGCTGAACTCAACTCGAACCCACACGTTGTTTCTAGAGTTAAGTTAAACAAATAGTGGAATTTTACATGCCAATCACACTAAGATTTGATGGTAATAGAATGGTATCAATAACACATGGGCGCGTTTAATAAAAAGAATGCGTACTAGGAAACCAGTGATTTCATTGGTTAAAAGAATGATTGTTCATTCACTCTGCATGTACAAATACTGCTAAAACGTGATTTTTAGGATAAAATTTGGCCTAAAATTAAATTAGTTAATTTTCGACGTTGTTTGAATAGAATATGTTTTTTTAACAAATACGGTATATTCAATATTCTATGCTAAATACAACAGAATGACCTAAGTTTAATAAATTATTCAAACGTCCTCTATAATATACGGAATAATTTGAGTCAAAATTTCGTGTAAAAAAATTTGAATTACTAAGCTAAACAATATTATAGGTTCAGTTTTAAATCATGCCCTTAGTACATTAGGTTTATTTTAAATATTTTTAAATTCTATATTTGTATTTATAATACAAGTATATTTTACTATTAGGTATAACAATATTTGCTTAACAACATCAGGTTTTCAAAAATTGATTTTTACCAATGTATAATAAATAGTGTTCAGACAAATTCTATGTCAAACTCGAAAAAGTACATGGATGAAATCAAATTTCGTATTCTCTAGAAAAATAATTGAAAACAAAAAAACTAAATCAAATACAATATTTCGCTGAGAATATTATATGAAACAAACATGCTGTAAGTAATAGTTTGAAATTTGCATTATGCAATTTCAGCTTTATCACCATTTTCAAATTTGTATACAGATCATATATATATATATATATATATATATATATATATATATGAGATTTAATGTTTATTTTAATACAAATAATTAGGAAGAAAGAACGCTATTTTATAACAATTTATATAATAGATATATAATATAGTGTGAAATGAAAATACCATCTTCACTACGTTGTTCAACAACAGCAGGAAATTGAAGAGAACGCTTGGGTTCACTGTTTGCAATAGAGGAAATCTGTTTTTTTGGTCTTGAATTATCAATATAACCTGTGTTGGATAAAAGTTTATAATCAACCGCTGTTCGCTTTCGCTTTCTTTCATTGTCAGCGATCTCATTCATTTCTATAAAATATGGTTTCTTTAAAAATGAATATTTCGATATTTGAGTGTATATAAATACATTTAACGATAGCCATTATACAAGATAATAATGTAAAAGAAAATGTATTGCCAATTAAATTGAAAAGTCAATAAATATAATCCAACATGAATAATCAAATTTATATTGAATTCATTGAAATATGGATAAACATTTAAAAATAGTTTATTGTGGAAATGAATGGGATTTTAATAATAATAATAATCATTACATGTTAATCGCCTCTATCAAATAAATGGTAATTAAATTAGAGAATATTTTTTGAAGAATATGGCAACCAATCAAAGAAAATGTTAAATATTGTGAAAACAGCAAATATATTAATTATAGTTAATTACTCCAGAATATATTAAGTGAAACGTATTTTAGAAATATTACACTACAAACCATTATAGAATAAAGTTCTGTTTATGTTGACTAAAAAGTTTGTACATTTCAAAATCTTTCAATTGATATGTAAAATTCTCAAGTTACACAATTCTTGTGTATCGGAATGTATTTTAATAAACTGCCCCCTCATCACCATCCTCATCGTCATCTTCTGTGTAATCTTCACCATTATCGAAATAAGACATTTCATAGTCATTTGAGTTTTCCACTTCCTCTTCCTGCCCATCTTCGGATACGTTTTCATTCTCTTCGTTCTCGGAACCTTCCTCTCCAGCAATTTCATTTTCAGCAGAGTTAGCAAGAATACGATCAAATCCAGTAAAATTCTTACGACTAGATTTTTTACGCATAACAATCTCACGAGGAAATACTCGTTTATCGAATTCCCAATCATCAATAGAAGACTTGTGCAAGTTTTTATAGCGGTCAGTATAACGCTCAAATCTGAAATCATCTAGCTGTTTTTGATAAAAACTTGAACTTTGTATATTTACTCTATATTCTTGTTTAAGGGAAACCAGAAAAGGATCAATATCTAATCGCAACGGTGGATCAGCATGCGGGAAGAGCTGATAATCTGAAGAAAGACAAGATATCTGTTTCGCTTCAGCTTTATTGATTCCTAAAGAGGCGTAATCGATGTTTAGTTTTGAAGATTTGTATCCACCACCACGCTTTGCCATTTCTCTACAACAAGTTTCCAATAAACGCGATATTAAGCAAAAGTGTGTATAATCATGGAATATTTTCTATATACATATTGTAGAATCACTGGGGTGTGATTCTAGCGAACTCAAAGAGAATACAGTTCAAACTATTTTCCTTTACAAAATACATTGCTCTATATATACAAGTTATTTACAATATTTACAAATACCAGTCACTAACAAGAAAAGCGCGAGGTCTGGCTGATAAATAGTAACAACTACCAGCGATGCTACCATATCAATATCAAAAATTTTAGGTGTAAATTTTTAAAAACTGAAAAAATGACAATCAACAGTGTTAGTAATAATTTTCCAAAACTACTTAGTGGAAAATTGATTTTGTATTTAAAATTGTTATTCATAGAAAAAAATTACAAATCAATATTTTGTTTTGCTTAATTGAGCCAGCAGGTGGTCATTAGACGTATGATTAATTGAATTAATCGATTTTAGATTAGAATATGTTCAGAGAAACTGCAATTTAACAGATAAAACATGGAGTAATACTTGAAATTGACCAGCCATTTGAAATGCCATTCTACTTCTACTATAAATCTCCATGAGAAATCATTAGTTGAAAAACCACAAATGTATTAAATAGTTCCTGCACGTCACTGAATTAAAAAATTATGGAAACTCATGTACCAAGGGTATAGCCAATTTTATACTATATTTTTATAAACGAATGTCATTAATAGTTTTGCACTAACAATGCAATGGCATTATTCATACGGTTGTTATTGCCACATTAAATGACTGTAATAGTATGTAAAATAATCACTTTTAATGAGAGATCAATGAGCGTTTAAGCTCGGATTGTTCGAATTTTTTGCTCCGGCAACTCATAATTCGAAAGAAACGAAGTCATAGATTTATATATACACTATTATATATTTGCTCAGTTTTATATTAATAACACAAAAACAAACTAATACCAGCTACAACGCTATATTCGACCCGTCACATACATGTAAATTGTCGTGTATTCAATCATCTAATGCTTAGACGGATTAAAATAACAAGAATACAAAATTGCTTGGGATACGTTAAATACTACAAATTTTCCATTACTAATGAAACTGTGTGAAAAAGCAAGCATTATTTGACGTCTAATTACAGCATTCTTTTCCTAACAAAACGTCAAAGCTAAAATAATAGAATTAAAAATTTAAACTTTAGTATATGAACTCATAAGTGTTAGTCTAAACAGGAATGGGGTTCATTAGAGCACTATGTTTAGGGATATCACATGACTGTTGAATATATCCCCTATTCAAAGGAATTGGCTGAGTTCTTTTGAAATTCGATTTGGAAATTTTTAAGTGTGAAAATATCAATTAAGCTATTGTTCTAAATAAATGTTGTTACATGTATAATTATATGCATGTCTACTGTGCTCAAATGAATTCAGATAATTCCTGTTTCAACTTAAAAACTGCCGCCATTTCAGTTTAAGTTTAAAATTTCAGTTTCTGGAATTATTTCTAGGAACCAAATGGCTTTGTGATTTTTTGAAACATATGTTTGATATTCAAAAATAATAATTCCAATAACAAACTAGCTTTAGATCATTAGTGTATATACAATTTAAACACGTTTCTATGGTGCGCTTTCACATGAGCACCCTTTGACATTTACATATTGTTTGCCACAGAGATGAAATTAGTGAAATGTCTGGAAACTAAATAAAGTTGGATTCTCAAGGTTGAGAAAAATCAATACTACCAATAAAATACATTCCCGTTTCACAATTAGTCAAAGCACTTGTGGTTAAAGAAAATTGAACAATGTGTGAGCACGAATTTTGACATGAAGTATTTCCGTGGTTAATCTAACCACAATTATCGATTTCTTACACTAAAACTGAAATTAGATTACAAACAAAAAAGGATGGCGGGACGCAAAAATGTACTTTATTCAAACATAGTTCTTTACTAACAGGGAGAATGGACAGCAAAATAGTCTTGTTTGCAAAAAAATTAATGAGAAACCAGTATAAAATTTGTTTTAGTTTTCATCAATTCATTTCAGGATACTTAGTTTCAATTGTAGTTCAACACACCATGAATTTCTAATGTACTAATATATTTGATATATTAGTAACCATTGTTAATAGTATGTATCATAAAATTTGCAAGGTGTTGCATTTCGCATGAGCTAAAAAATAATGCCGCCCTGTATGCACATTAGGGCTATGACTACAGATCTTTTTTCTGATGTTGCGTTTGATGGACTTTTACAGACAAATCACATTTTGAGTTTCATTTCATTGAGTCTTGCAAAAACCTCCGGCACCTAGCTGCCAACAAAATGTCCAAAGGCATTTTCAACAATAATATGCTAAACAAGAAATAAAAAAATGTATACATAAATAAAATGTCATACAATGTATTAATATATTAGTTTAAATAACTTCGTAAGATACCCCAGAACATTCTAGAAAACTCTAAATTTAGGCCACGTAAAAATGATACGATTTAGTTGCAAAAGCAATTAAATTTTGTGAAAATTACGATAAAGCATCGCCTGCGCGCACATAGAAATAGTGATTAGTTGCAAATGTTGATGTGAATCACAGCAGCAATTAAATTTTGTGAAAATTACGATGAAGCATCGCCTGCGCGCACATAGAAATAGTGATTAGTTGCAAATGTTGATGTGAATCACAGCTGAAACCCCGGGTAATACAACTTCTCAAATATTTAAATAACGGAATAGCCTCTTTTGCATGCGTTTTCAATATGTTATACAGATAATAACATGGGACAAAACAATGAAGTTTGGTATCTAGAGTCTTTATCAACAAGAAAAGCATCCCGGGTGCTGCAAACTTTGCACCACATCTGCCGTACCATCAAGGATGCAGAACAAGTTAAGCCCCTCCTCAAAGAACTGATTGCCTAGGAAGAATTTTGTTTGTATTTTGCTGGAAAATGACTACAGCTGGGTATTTTGCCAATGGTGGTTCAAAAGACAATTGTTTCTTGCCAATAGTAATGCCTGGAGAAGCATTAGGATGATTATCTTAGATACAACTACAAATACTAGTAAGACAAGTGGAGTTGTTGTGACTTAAAGCAGCATCATCAAAGAAAGGACTTGATTATTGTTTATCAGGTGTCAAAACCACATCATCGAACTAATCTTAAGACATCAACTGGAATTACTGCTTTCTTAAAAATACAAAGTCCCATCACATCAGCTACAAGTTTTAGAAAGGCATGATATATTGCAGCATGTGTACTTCGGAAAAGCAATGGTACCCCAGTGTAACAACTTTGGCTGGAAGGATGATATTAACTTTTTTGTGTGAAAAATATAAATTCTACCAAAATTGAGGGAAAACAGCGTCATCAAATAGCACAAGCTACATACCTTCACAGTACCAATGAAACTTCAGAGATTAGGCTCTGATGGTCTTCTGCCTCATTTGCAAGACCAGATAATAGGTTTTCCAAAAGTAATATTCAGTGAGAAAATATTATTTAATCATAATTTCCTATGATGGTTGTATAAATACATTGAGCAATAAATTTGTTTGACTTTTATAACAATATAAAAAAGCAGTCTCCCAAAAATTTTATGCAACGATTCGCGAAAATAAGCAATATAAGAAAATTGAACTTTGAAGGAATACAAAATGGATAATCTTGAAATTGAATTTTGCAGAATGCAAACATTTACAGACTGAAACGTCAGATTGCAAATCGTTTAACACCAAAATGCAGAACGATGTAGTAAATCTAAGGATTCAACTTTCAATTTAGAAATATAGTTTTATAGAGCATTACTTAAATTAATTATTAACAAATTCCTGCCTTTGCGTTACAATATGTTTTATAAAAAAGAAATCAAGAATTGTTTTGATCCTTTTACAAATTGTGTATGTAATGGGATCAAAATATTAACAACTACTAATATTTATTAATATAATATCAAATAAAGATTTATTAAGTTGTTCATAAATGATGCAAAAAAATTGCTGTATGTTTATAGCTATCATTAAATATAATCCTTTAAACGATAATGTAACTCACGGCAAAGTTCGGACTTTGGCAGGTTCGAAATGTATTCCTGTCTTCGGAAACACTCCAACTTATTAATTTTCTTTTGAATTTCATTTCGTAGAGAAGAGCTATGCGATGATATCGCCTTCTTTTTGTCCTTCACGAGCTGTCTTAACTCAGTGTAGTTAGTAATACGACCAAGAAAAATGTCACGCTGTCCAACCTTACCGGATCTACTATTACCTACAACAAACAATGTAATGTGGTCAATAAGTTTGTTCGCTAGATATAGTTTCACATTGCGAATTTTCATGCTAGTTTTATCAATACCCTTTTCTGCTAAGTCCCATCGCAGCTTAAGCAACTTCTTTTCAAGCATGCGATGATTGTAGCTCATGTCTTTACGTATATAAATTGCCGAGTGTTTCAGTTTAAAAGAAGAGGCTGGAATGCGCCTAATATCCCAGTAATTACTAAACTTGACAATAAGTGGGCTGTCGTGCGACATATTAGGAATAAACTTACCTCTCCAGAAAGTATCACCAAACTGGCATGACACTCCAAGTTTGTTTAGCAATAAGTCTTCAAGGTGTCGACGATCAGCTTCAAGGCTATGCAATCGGTTTGTACCAGAAGGTTGCTTTTTAACTCCAGTGTATCAGCCATTGCTGATAGTGTTGTTTTTTCCAACTCTACTCTTAAAGTTCTTTCCTGTATGGATCGACTCAGTGGTCGCCATGGTTGTGTTCTCATTGCCTCTCGTCTTCCTAACCTTGACATCCGTCTCATTTCTTTCGATTCATTATCCTTCGATTTCTGTTGTGACTGTGCTGTTGTTCTCAGTGACCACATTGTTTCTCTGCTCTGCGTTTACAACCCTCCTTCGAAAAGTGCCTTTCGCATTCCCATTGCTGATTTATCATCTATGTTCGAGTCTTTTCATGACCAGTCTACCTACCTCTCTCGTCACCTTGGCTTTTCCATTCGTCCTCATTTTCTTGTTTGTGGTGACTTCAATCTTCCTAATGTCTGCTGGAATGCGTTCGACTCTACTGACACTTATGAGTCTGCAGTTTTAGAAGTTTTTGCCTGCTATTCTCTTGAACAACTTGTATTTTCTCCTACTTCCAGCTCCTCTCTGCTTGATTTGGTTCTGTGCTCTCACCCCGATTATATATTTGACATATCTGTAATCCCTGTTCCTGCTAAGCTGTCAGATCACTCATTCATCTGCTTCAATCTGTTTGTCAACTCTACTTCTCCATCTGCTAATCCGGCTGCTCCACAATATGCTCGATTTAACAGTGACTTTCTGTCACTTAATGCTGCTCTCTCATCTTCGCTGCCCGTTTTTAGTGATTCCTTCTCAGTTGACGATTGGTTCACTTTCTTTCATCAAGTTATTTCTTCTTATGTTCCTCATCGGCGGAAAAAGCGTGCTTCTCTTCCTTTCTATTTTTCGTCCCTTACTGTGCATTCCTTGAATAAATTGGAGTCTTACAAACGCCATTCTGGTACTACTGCTACTCCGAAGCTTGCTTCTCTCACAGAAGATGTTATTAATTTTATGGAACTTGACAAAGTCACCTTTCTGTTCAGCTTCTCGTCCGGTTCTCTTCAAGACTCTTATTCCTTCCTTCATTCTCTTCATTCCAATTTGAAATGGAACCTTCTTTCTGCTCATTTTGACTTGGAGAAAGCTGATCTGTTCAACGCGTATTTTGCCTCTAACTTATCAGTACCTGTCTTCATGTGCCCTGGTCCGCCTGCTGCCTCCCCGCTTATCCGACTTTGTGAAATGGTCTTCAGCGCTCATGATATTTCTCTCATGCAAGTTGTCTGGTCCTTGTAATTCATGAAACCTCCTCCACGCTTTCTATCCATTTAAAGCATCTTTACTCCTTCATTTGCTCCACTAAGCGCTATCCCGCCTGTTGGAAGACATCTTGGATTTCTCCACTGTTAAAATCTAATCAGCTTCCCTCCTCGCAGGTCACGTCCTACCGCCCAATAGC
>CABFPE010000093.1:1788826-1800295 GCA_900660155.1 Hofstenia miamia
TATTTCACTTTCAAGTACAAATTCAGATATATATATATATATATATATATATATATATAATGTTAAAATTAAAACCAATGCAGAATCAATGTTTCAAAACTTAGTTAAATCGGAAGATTTGAAATAACGCTTTATTTAAAACAACCGAATGTACCAAAAAGTATTAGAACATTGTATAAATCATTGAGAGATTTAAGTAGTGATTATGATTTGTATATCTGCAACTATGACCAAGCAAATGGTGTCACAATTATAGATAAGACTATAAACATTCAAAAAATGGATGATATATTACAAGATAAAGAGAACTTTGAAAAGATACATGAAAATTTACTGAAGTGTTGTTTGACATGAAAAAGAAAAAACTTAATAAGCAAAGAGAATTATAACTCTATTAGAAGTGTCGTCAACCTGCAAGATTATACGGCTTAGCTAAAGTGCATAAAAGCCTAAGTAATCCACCTCTAAGACCAATATTATCATCAATAAAATCAATCACATACAATCTCTCTAAATGGCTTGATGATTTGTTGAAACCATTTATTCCAAAACATTACAATTTGAAAGATTCATTGGACTTTATAGATAAATTGAACAATTTTTATAAAATATATCCAGAAAAAACAAAATGTATGGTCAGTTTCGATGTCAAGAGTTTGTTGACGCATATACCCGTCAAAAAAACTATAAATTATATATTGAATGTAATCAATGAAGATGAAATTCCAATTTCACATTCATCACTTAGGACATAATTGGAATTAGCGTGTTTAAATAATTCATTTCTATTAAATGGAAACATATGGTATGGTCTAAATGACTAAATATTTATTTTATCAAAGATATATTGATGATATATGTGATAATGAAGAAAGTGCCTTAAAATTTAAAAATAAAATAAACAATATATTGTCTGAATTACAATTCACAATGGAAGAAAATAAGAAATTGAATTACTTGGATGTCACTATTACAAACTTTAAAGAGACGTTTACATCTGAACTATACATAAAACCTACAAATACTGGTCCATATTCCATGTATATCTTATTGTGATGGAAAATATAAATCTAACACCATTAAATGTCTTTGCAATAGAATAATGAAATTATCATCAACCTATGAATTAATGATTTAAAGTCTGGATCTACTACACGAAACAGTTGAGGGGTGCATCAGCAAAATTGCTGCTACTTAAATAGTTGCAACTAGAATTATTTCAATTTACATCTCTAAACCTACTACATATATAGTGAAATCTTGATAGCCCATATAATAATTCCCAAAGTATGAAAAATGATATATAAAACGTGTGTATGTTTGATGATTGGTGTATATTAAAATACTCAGCTCTACTTGAAAAACAATGATAGCACATGTATAAAATTTGAAATTCAAACAGTTTTTCACAAGGTGTTCACAGGGTGGTCAAATACAGTATCTTGAAATAGGGCATGTGAATTCATATTTTGATCAGCACAATGAGAAAAAGAAAACAATGTTGCAAGTCAAACACTACAATTAATTGCAGTGGAAACAATAATTTTCAGAGCAATTTTACAAGTTTATGATTTTGAAAATTTTGCTTTTGCATTTTTATTGTCCTAATTATAAACGCCCTAGTGTAGACAAAATAACAAAAACATCTTGCATGTAGTCCAAAGATTACATTCTAGTTTAGTTACAAAGCAATTTCAGCTTCAAAACAAACAAAATTCTATTTCACTCAATCCTATTGAAATTAATCTTTTAAAATTAAAGCGCCTACACTAATTCAATGGTTTCTGCTGAATTATATGTTAATGAACAGATACTTAGTTGACTTTTGATTGCTTGCCAATAATGTCAACAAATCAATATTATCTGAAAATAGACATAATAAAAAAACCAATAGCTGTTTCTTAAACTTTAGCCATCAGTTTTTTTATTATACTATCCATTATCAAATTTTCTTTCAAATATTTTTCACAATATAGAGCAAAAGTTCTTCTAGTCTGTCATCAAACATAATTGTTTTCAAAGCATTTCTTGATCATTCTGAGCAAACTAAGAGATCTTTCACTGGAAGCAACCTGAATGCATCTGCTTCAACAAGAAAAGCAGGAAATATGTGTTTTGCATTCTCTCTTGCACTAGGCTGAATTTATTTTTGACTGGTTTTAAGTGGCATATCAAAATTATAGTTGAAAGCAAACTATATTATGCCAAATAAAAAGAAATAAGATTCACAATTAATAAAACATAGAAGTGGTGCATCGAATCGAGATGGAGGAAGTCTTGAACATTGTTTTTGATTGGTTAAATAAAGCCATTTTCGGCAAAATTGAAATAATTTAAAAACGAAAGTCTGTTTTTGAATATTTTGAAAAAATTCGTGAGGCTTCGCACACTTTTGTCACTAATTTGATCATGAAAGAGATGTCCCCCATTAGAAAGTTATGCATCCGCTCCTGAAACATAGGATAGGCTATGTTTAAACTTATTGATTCTATGGTAAGCCTACTAAAGATTAACAATATTCTCCAGGCTAGAAGTAGAAATATAGATTTGTAATACAAAATTTAGATGTAAGCTTTCCAAATTGAGAACTGCTTAGGAAAAAAGTTAAATAAAATTATTTAGACCTAATAAAAGTTCCTTTAAAAACAAATTAAGCTACATTAAAGTTAACCTTTCGCTTAGATTAGAAGAATAGAACAAATCCAATAGTTCAAAAATATAAATAATGTGTAGTCCTTGTAATGACCGAGATTCAAGAATTACATTTACAGAGAAAACACAAATCTCTTATTCATAATTATATTTCAAAAAACTGTTTAAAGATATAGACATACTGCATTGTATATCAAGAAAATGAATGGAAAATAAATCTATCGCAACATCTGTTAAATGGTCATTTTGCTGCCCCTGAGAAAGAATATTCGGGGTGCATCACCCCAGCACCCCCGGTTAGCTGGGCCCTTGCATGCATTGGAGAGACTATACGACATTTTGAAAAGAGGAGATCCGAACATATTAATGTACATCTTCAATCTGAAGTATTTACTGCTATGGAAAATGCAAAAACCTTACATTTATACATATATATATATATATATATATATATATATATAACAAACTAAATATTTATATTTCCAAATATTTGAAAATGATATAAAATAATTCTTCCATAAAAATCTGTAGACTTCTCGAACACAAGTTTTAAAGTTTTCACATGACAGTCACATTCAATATTGAACTGTTGAGAAGAGTTTGAATTTTCAGGATGTATTGGATGCTTAACTTCCACTGCATTGGAGTCACTCAGTAATAGATAGGTATGAGCAGGATGACCTGAAAATCCTCCCTGAAATTGAAGAGTAATCCTGTTGATGACAACATTTTGATTAAAGGACAGCATTACATACTGAGGAGATCCTTGGTCTGAATTCCAGCATGTCAAGTCATTGTTATCAAACAAATATTGCTTTCCAAATTCCTTTACATTCTTATTCAACACAGAACTAACTTTGCAGCGATCAATGAAATCTAGCAAAGAAACCATAAAACACTAAAATATTCATATCAATAGCATCTATAACAAAACAGCCACTTCAAAAATTGAAATCCAAGAACAAAGGATGTTAAAACTGATACAATTTATCATGTAAACGCAAATTAAGAATTGTATTTTAATAAGTCTGATTCGAGGAGAGCTACTTGAACTTAAAATATTGGGACAAAATGTTTACATATTTAACTTTCAATCCATTTTTGTGCAGGCAATTTAACATTCAAAATGTAATTATGTGACTTCACACATCAGCAACATGTTATGTGGAAATCAACTTAATTGCTCTTAGAAGAAACCCCGGGGTGTGCGCGCAGTCTTGGTAAATTACTTTCTTACGAGATTTATTATATATCAATCTAATGCAATAATGTAGCAACTCAATAATTGCTTATTATATTATAAATATGAAACCATAGTCAATAATTGCCGACATCAAAATTAAATTATTTCCAATTATTATTCAATTGAAACTAAAAACAAATGCTTAAGCACTTATATGCTTAAAAGCAATTTCAATAGAGTGATAAAAGGTTATGTTTGAAGCCTTCTCTTTTGGTTCGTGAAACGGTCGATGGTGGATTGTAAATATTAGTTAATTTGATTAGTCATGGTTTTGAGATGGAAGCTACAGAGCATTTGTTATCAAGATCATTTGATGTAAAACATGCATACAGACCTGTGGCGAAAAAAACTCCTAATTCTCATGACATTTTGAATCGATTATTTTAGTTTTTGTAAGTGTGATGTTAATTAATTTTTGAATTACAAAAATCACTCGTTAATTACAACATTCACACATCAATGCGAATCAAATGTTATACAATGCAAAATAGAGAAAGCCATTGAATCTCCGTCGTTATTCATAAGACATAATACACTTGCTTTAAAAAGTTTAAAAAATTCTAGAATCCGTTTTTATAAGCACATGTGAATACGTACAGTTTCAGCCAGAATAATATCTTATAAAAATTGTGCAGCTTCCATACATAATATCAAAACCAATGAAGTGTCAACATTTTGTAAATCCAATAAAAAATTAAATCTTATTGAAATATCAGTTTTTAAGCTTTAAATAAATTGGTCATAGTTACAAATTCACATAAAAAATTCCAAAACATCAGTGCAGAATTCTAAGCTTTTGTGTAAAAAATTACGCTTAAAAGTGATAAATGAATTTAAAATAGTTTGTCTCAAAATATAACTTCAAAATTTATTAATATAATCACGTAAAATGCCATTCTTGATCAAACATCATAATTGAAAATATCGAAGTTATATTTTCGAAAAATGTATGCATGTTACCACTGAAAACGAATTACCGCTGTTCACTGCTCATGAGGTCTATTGTGCTTTGAAATGGTGAAGCCAACAGCAATGGGAGCCGATTGCATACCAGCTTGGGTTATGAGGGATAACGCCCACAATCTTTGCTTCCCGTTGTTCATATATTTAACTTGTTATTACCCTGAAGCCATTTTCCCAACGTTTGGAATATATCGAAAGTTACTACAGTGACTACAGGCCAATCAGTTACATCTGTTATTGCACGGTTATTCGAGAGGCTGGTTCATCACCAAGCACTACAACCAATAGCTGTCGAGAAATCAATTTGGCTTTAGCTGTTATCCAGCTTCAGAATCATTGCTACCACCTTCAAAATCAACGTTTTGATTATGTGTGATTATTCAAGCTTGATTTGTAGAAAGCGTTCAATAGAGTGCAGCATCACTGCATTATCGAAAATATGCAGCTTATCTCGCCACGGATCAGTCCCTATGTCATCAACTGGGTATCAGACTTCTTAACCAACAGAAGTCAAGTAGTAGGGCATATAAGGAACACCTTTAAACCTGCATCAACTAATCAAGGACAAGTTTACTTCAATGTTGTTTGGTTCATATGGATTTCGCGGAATTACCGGCTTCGTATATGGTTAAATTAGCCAATGGTGGCATTCCTTGTTTTAATGGACGTGCTTGCAAGGACATGGCGCTCCAATGTCTCGAGTTATTTCTGCAATTGTGCGACAGCAATAATTTTGTCTTCAACATGTCAAAGTCCGAAGAAATGATAGTCAGCTTCCGCAGCTTACCTTTTGTAAATAACTAGATTCTCTGTGCAGATGAAACTTAAATACATTACTATTATTATATATATATATATATATATATATATATTCATTTTCAATATAATAAAGGTATTCTTCTGGGAAAATTTTTACATTATATTGAATGCTATTTCATTTGCAAGATGGGAACAATGAAGGCCGTTCTAAATATCAAGCTGCAAAAATCGGGCGTTCACAGCTTTTTACTAGAAATGTGGTATACCAATGATGAAAGAGCAAACCTGTAACCAGAAGATAGTCAAGTTGCTAGATGACAATGAAAAGTTGTGAAGAATCGATAAAAATCATCGAAGTTCCAAGGCCACCAATGTGAAACTAAATGAACAAAATGCTGAGCTAGCAGAGACATTCCAACTGTGGCCACCAAATGCCATCAACATTATAGAAAAAGCTGAAGACAGAGCATTTCTTATGTCTATGAGAGGCCACAGGAAAGCAACTATAGCCGGTTTTGATAAGTTAACTGACAGAAACAAGACAGGAAATAAGAACATTTGTCAAGTATAGAAAAAACAAAAGAGGAATTTGAATTCAAATCACTATTTAAAACTATTAGGTATGATGATGATTTTGGTGTATAGAGTTCAAATGATGATGAATTATCTGTTGGAGTATAGTGATGTAAATCACCCGCCCACAACTTCATCTAAGCCATATAGAAGGAAACGTACTGGTACACTGTTTTATGCAACCAAATATAATGGAATCCCAAACATTGACATATTTCCAAGTAAAGTAATATTGTCATCAAAACTCAGTGAATTTATAAATGAGGACTCTTGGTTTACATTTCGTATTTTAAAATTTGATGCTTCGGGATATCCTCAAAGATACGTTCACTCGGGGAAGGTCCACGCGGACAAAATAAACACTAATATAGGGTACAAACGATTAGAAATGCAATAGCATACGTAAAAAGTTTAAAATATAATAGATATAGACCTTAACTTTACATAATTAATCAAATTCACAGCCACAAAACACGCGATAGTACGCGGTATATATTTAAGGACATAAAACATGACATTAATAAAATAATTAATTATTATTAAGCAAATTACAAGATCTAAAACTATATTCTTGCAAATCTGTGCATTTTTAGTGTAAACCAAGTCCCTCTTAATTGAGATTTTTAAATAAATTGCAACCGCTTTGCATTTTCAGAGAATTTGTTCTCTCGACTTGTATTTATTTCTACATTTTACTTACCGATTAGTAAAACCGAATTTATAGCTAGCGTTGCACAAATTTTCAATGCATAAATATACATTCGGCTTATATTTTTATAAATATATTTTGAATAGTGCAGATGTATAGTATTGCCTGGGTGCAATTACTTAGGGTGGTCAAAAAGTTTTGAGACTGCTGTTTTTTACTAAAGAATCCAGGCATAATATGACTCATTTGTATCGTAAATACTAAATATATGCGTAAAGCACATTTCTGTATATTTGCACTTTGATCCCCCACAAATATGCCTTTGTGCAAACAATAATCTGTGCACGATAATTATTGAAAAAAGGAAAATGGAGTGCGAACGTAAGTCGTATCGTTTTTTTATTGAGGCCATGAGACGAAACGGGGAATCAGCATCCCATATCTATGATTTATTAAATGGTGCGTGGAACAGAGAAGCACCCTCACGTGCAACGGTATTTAGTAATTATAAAGAACTGGATGATGGAGTGCGTCAGTCCTTTGAAGAGGCAGACCGAATCGGGAGACCATCATCAATTTGTTGGCCAACCATTCGATTTGGTCAAGCAATTGGTTTCTGATAACTGCCTTATATCGACTAGAGAAATTGAAAATGCAGTTAATATTAGTCATGGTTCAATCTTGAATATATTGCATAATCACTTGCATTTAAAAAATTTGTGCAGCCGATGGATACCACACGAACTGACGAAGTCTAACAAAAATGAGCGAGTCGCTTGTGCCAAATATGGATAGAAAATTTTGCGTCCAATGATTTATGTAATATTACTTTCATTGATGAGAAATGGTGTTACTTGCGGTCTGTTGGATCTAAACAATCCAATAAATCTTGGATATCTGATGCGAGTGAGAAACCAAAGGTGTGTCGGCGAACAATATCGGATAAAAAATTCATGATAGTGGTAGCAATATCGTTGGGTGGTAAATGGAACTGTGAAGTTCTCAAGGACGGAAGGAACGTTGACAGTGCAAGATATATCGAGTGCATAAAAAATATTCATAAAAAATTTGCTCATTCTAGCGATCCATTACCATACAAAAAGATGATTTTAATCCAAGACAATGCGCGACCACATGTGTCCAGACAATCCCTTGAATTTTTTAATAAAAAAAACGTCACTTTATGGAAGCAACCGCCTTACTCACCTGACTTCAACATGCTTGATCGTTGGATATTTTCTTTCTTTGAAGTCAAGAGAGACAAAATTAGTTTTGCTTCAGTCGAATTGGAAACTTTCCTTTTGGATACATTGGCCGGTATAAATAAAAACGCATTTAAGAAACAATTTGATCGCCTAATGAATGACTTAAATCGTGTAATCAATTTAGACGGTGATTATATCTAACAAAAATATAGTTTTATTTTATAATACAAATATTTATTTTTTTTAAAAGGAAAGTCTCAAAACTTTTTGACCACCCTAAGTATTTTTAAAAAAATGCTCCCCTTGAAAAATGATTGGTAGTGAGTACTAGCTATAAAACCCATATTACTTAGCTGCCATATAAATATAAGGACATAAAGACATTCAATTATTCAATTTCTATACTTTTAGTGCAATTTCAATATTAATCTTACCATTCTATTTCAATTGATAATTTGACGAACTGACAATGGTGCTATATTTTTAGTTTTAAATTTCTGCTAAATATCGCGGTAAAATTAGAGTTGCAGAAGATTGAATTTGTACCTGTCAGATGTTTGCCTATATTTTTTAACGGTATGATTTTGTTTATGATTACCTGTTATACTTCTTATAAATATGTGCAATTTGTTCATTTTGTTTCTTTTCAGTTTATTCTCAGTAAATTCGTTTTTTACTTTTTATCTTGACTTTGTATTTTATCTAAAGGTATGTGTTTCTAAATTCGTTTGCGTAGTTAAAGGGTACCCAGAGGGGGACAGCTTGGCTAACATTATCCCTTCAACTTAGGTTAGGAATACGGTTAGGGACTAAGTCCCTGGGACTTTGTTGTACTGCATTTCATTCGTGAATAAAATTAACCTTTATTGCTTTCACCGAAATTGCACGAGATGAGAGTTGCACTGCGTTTAGGTATTTTAACTTAGCACGTAGGTTTCACTTACTGCACCCAAGAGTTAAGGTTTCTTTATTCTTTATCTAAAATAGGGCTCTAGTCACATATGACTCTTTTCTTAAGGTTATCTGTATCGGTTCGGCTGAGTGTGGCCACTCTTCCTTACTCATGTGGCCAACCACTGGTAGACCACCAGTGGCAGAAACGGTGGGCCACCGGGTTGATTTGGTTGCCTATACACCAGTGGCTAACTGCCGGCAAAAGTTCGATTTCAGCATCAGAGCAATATCTCAAATGTAACAATAGCAAACTTTTTTATAGATAGAGTTTGAACATTGCAGTTTAAGCTAACACAAATATAAAGTATTTTTTTATAACCAATAGCAACAAGCATACAAACATGCCCAATTTAAATTTAATTTTTAATTTCAGAAGAATTTGCAATTTTAAAATTTATTTTTTCCAATAATTAAAAATAAGTTTTGCCCAATATTAAGTAGTTATATAGACATTAATGTCAAGGCCCTACAATAATTCTGAATAATATATTTTGAAATTTCATTCTGCACACATATCTTATAATTCTTGCTAACAGAAAATTGCAAAAAAAAGTGGTCCACTGGTGGTGGCTACATGGATAACACGATCTCCTGTTTACTCTTAACTTTTATAAGGACAGAGTATTATAGTTAGTTGTTAATTTGTAGCACTGGCAAATCCATGCTTTGACTTGAAACTCTCAATAGATAAATTAGGATTGCTCACTGATTTCATACCAATGCCANTTTTTCCATTAAAGAATTATTACGTCATTTTTAATCTGATTTAAAATTTCATAAAATATATATATATATATATATATATATACGAACTTATATTTTACGAACTAATATATTAAATTAAATAATACGAACTTATAACTTACGAACTACTATAAGAAATTTAATAATACGAACTTATATTATACGAACATGTTTACGAACTTATAAAATACGAACTTAAATTTTTTTCAATACGAACATATATTTTACGAACTTATTGTATCTTCCCCCCTAAGTACCATGGGTATTTCGATATGCAATTATTACTGAAAATTTAAATAAATTTTCTCAGTGTTATATGAATTAAGTATAGCGTATAAAATTATATATTTTCATACTTATATTGAACATATATATGGAACGCAACATAGGGCCCTATATAATTGAAGCAGGTGGTGCAAAAACTCATTTTGTGCAAATTGATTCAAAACGAGAAATCGTCTTTTTTAGTTTACATTTCTATCTTTGCTTATGCAATGTCGAGTAACTGATTCTTCATAAAGCTATCAAAAGTACGGGGATTTCACTTGTCTTGCACCTAAAAGCATGTAGTTCGTCTTCACATAAATCTAACGCAATCGATTTGGCAATTTTGTCAATTAACGGGCAAGGGTGCAGTCCTAAAATATACAGAAGCATATGCTAATTGCCAATTCAAAAACAGCGTAAAAGAGAAGAGCATAATTATATAAACGTTGAAATTTTCTGCGGATATACGCTAGGACTGGGAGCTCATGCTAAATGAAAGGCTTACGGCGTATACTTCCGCACAGCCCTATTAACGCGTTATTCAATTATGATTTACTCATTGCTGAGTACGTCTCGTTGCCTAAGGAGATCGATTCAATTCAGATATTTTTACAGAGGAGCAATCCACATATGTGCAACAAAACACGATAAGAATTTTCTGTACAAACCACCATCTACACATATATATATATATATATATATATATTGACATGTATGAATACCAAAATTTTCGTATCGAATTTGCATTAAATTTCCATACTGCAGTCCAAGTGAAATATCTTTTTATCATTCTATCAATTTTAGCTGACCTTCCAGTTTCTTGGGTGTTGTGAAAAGATCCGAGTATTAGTGTTTGGGAGACATTAGGCAGTTCTTTGAATTTGTTGATAATATAGACATATTAAAACTGCATTTTATTGACTGACTTAATACATGTAATTTGATAATGCGCTACGTTGATAAACTCCAAGCGGGATGCACTAGTTATTGGCTAATTAAGTTTATTAGATGATAAGAACATTATGCTTCACTTGATTAGGTCGTTAAGAACCAATGCAAACATGTAAGCATTTTAGTTAGTGAGATGAAATATGAAATTCTCATAAAAATAGTAAAAAATTACTAAAAAAAGCGGGAAATTAACTGTTATATATGAGAATTAAGTATGCATATATTCATAGCAAATGTTTTTTCTTTTTCAGCTATTGTTAAAATGCACAAAGAGCGAGGTATATAAATTTTTGAAAAAAATGGAAAAAAATATTTTTGAAATTTTTTTCACATTTGCCAATCTAATTCAAGGGTAAACATAATCGCAGTAACAGAACATCAAATTTTTTTATTGTCTCAAAATGCCAGTACTTCGCTCTCTGTACAATTGAGATAAGACAAGGGTTTGCTCTTTGTGAACAAAATTCTTATTTCCGTAGCACAAAGATATATATATATATATATATATA